>PVLD010032927.1:0-14154 GCA_004027595.1 Dinomys branickii
TGTTTTTAAAATTAAAAAAAAAAAAAAAAAAAGAAATGCAGTACAGAGAGTGAGAACAGGTCACTGGTTTACAGGGAGTGCAGTCTGGGAAATGGGGGCTTTAAACCAGACAAATCTTGGAAATGCAGGAGTAGAAGTGCTGGACTTTTTAGCAGTATCAATAGAAAGTCTTGGAAAAGAGTATGACAGCAGAGGCATGGATGCAGACATAGGGACATCTAGCTTGTAAAAGTGAGTCTGGAGGCTGGAACAGGAGACTGAGGCCCTGCCCTGCACCCAAGCCACTCCTCAGCTGTGCTGCATCCAGAGCAACCCAGTAAACACCTAAAGTAGTATAAATGAATAAGACAAGGACTGGTTCCAACCAGTCTATCCACTTTGAGTGACCACACCAGCTGGAACCTGACCACTCTGTGCTAAACTTTTCATTTATGTATTCCTTCATTCTTTATTAATTAACAAATGACCTGTGATCTGTTCTGTGTGCAGCCACTGTATAGAGAGCCCTTTCTGGTCCTCCTCACAGCCCAGGAAGTTTATATTTGTTTGTAATCCCATGAAAAGTTATTGGAATTCTATTGAATTAATTACAATCTACCCAGTCTACCCAGTATAACCCATGGCGAGAACAAAGACACTAAAGCATATTTGCAGTTCTGGAGAACCACAGGGTCCTAAGTTCAGCCATGATGATGGCTATCCAGAACCAAGGCCTATACCCAGGACCAAACCCAGATTTTATTCAATTGTGAAGAAGGGAGTGGCTTGAAGATGAGTGACTGTGAGAGTGGCGAGAAATACGTGGGTGCCATGAGCAAGGGCTCGGGGAAACACATTTACCATCTCTGGGTAAACAAGATTACCATCAGTACCTCAGCTAGACCAATATGCATGCTTAAAGCCAATTGAAGGGATAAGGAAAAGTCCTAGCCAGCTCAGTACATAGCAATACATGGAAATAGGGTCAAGCTCAGCCAAAACAGATGTAATTGCTCCTCTTTTAAGGAGAGTCAACTAGGTGGTGCTCCGCACCACTGTGCTAGGCTCGTGCCCTCACGAACGTCAGGACAATGATGGGAGAAGATTGCTATTACTTCATACGGGATGGCAGAGACAAAGGACAGACAGTCCCCTGGAACAGCAGGGAAGGCAGCTTTCAATCCAGAGTTCGCAAAATCAAATCCCACAGCTTTCCATTGTCATACTTTGATTTTATTCACTTTGGAAAATTATAATAATTGATAATAGAGATTTTGTCTATAATAGCAGGTGTTTGAAGTTGTAAACAAAACTTTCTTGGTCTTATAAACCATGCATGTACCCAGATATGTAGGCATTTCCTAGGGACAGGTTTATCCTCTATATAGGAAAATGTTAGGCCAGTCTGCTAAAGCCTCCTCAAACTATTAAAAATGTTAATAGCAACTGTAAAATATGATAAATTGACGTGTTAAAGATAAAATATTTAATTTTTAAGGTACAGCTATTAGGTCACAAATTTCATTAGAAGTGAAATAGGCAGGCTTAGCTGAAGTTCCTACTCATATTATATGATAAAATGAGATTGCAAGTTATACTGGGTTAAAATTTTAGAACCAAACACTATACTTATTATTTCTTTGTAGCCCATTTACAATGAAATTACATTGACCGCATTATTCTAAACCTTTAAAAGATTATATTTTGTCTTTAGCCAGAATCATTTTGGTAATAATGCCTTTGCAAATATTCTTTTCAAACTCCAAAAGTATTTTATTATTATGGCTGTAACTGTGTTATAATTGTCAGTCCTTTAATAGAATAATTGAAGATCTAATTACTGAAAAGAACATTTTTCAACTGTTTTTATAAAACCCACAGCTATTCTCCAAGGCCTGTAGAAGTGACACTTTAAGTACCTATTGGGATGTCTTCAGATAGATAGTTATGCTTTTGATTCCTTGATGATCTGAATATGTTATTAAAAAGCAGAAATCAAGCTGTTTATGGGGGAAATTTTCCTTTCTCTCAGTTCACTGGTTCCCTCCCTATCTAAAGAAATAAAGCTAATGGTACAAGCTAGGAGCTATTTAATAAATAATACTGAATAAATTATCAAGTAGGCAGCACTGAAAGAGATTATTACACTTGGTTCAACCCCCAATTTAGCACTACTGCCTCAGAGAAAAGCATTCAATCTGTGTGTTCTTCATTTGTTCACCGACCCATTAATTCATTCAAAAGTATTTATTCAGTGTCGAACTACTTAGCCTTGGACACACACAAAATAAAGTTTCTCTTGCTTTCAGCAGGTTACTCATAAGGCAGAGAAACACAAAACTGAATGTTGTGATTACTGCTAACATGTGTGCATATGTTCTATAAGTAAATTATTGTATTCTGGGAGAAGGAGGACATTTACAAAAGGCAAAGGGACAAATAACGGAACATGCTCTCAGAAATAAAGAGCAACTCTTCCATGGAGTACAAAGAAAGCATCCAAGCAGAAGGGAGCATGCGAAGTGACGGCATTGTCAGAGGCCAACAGTGGTCAAAATGAAAAACACCAACTTGCTTCAGTTTATGTGGAGCATGGCATGTTAGTCTCCCTGAGCAGTCATTAGAAAAGACCACAAAAAAAAAAAAAAAAAAAGACCAGTCTGGGTGACTTAAACAACAAAGCTTATTTCCTTATAGTTCTAGAGACTGAAAGTCCCCAGACAAGGGTCCACCGCCTCAGTTCTTGAAGTGAGCTCTCCTCCTGGTTGTAAGTGCCGCCCTCATCTGTCTTGTCCTCCTGTAGCAGAGAGAAAGCTATGTATTCTCCTCCTCCTGTGCCTCCTTCTGCTTCTTTCTTTGTTTTTCTTCTCTCTTATTCTTTCTTTTTCTCTCCTTTTTCTTCTCCTCCTCCTCCTCCTTCTTCCTTCTATTTCTATCCAAAACCACCAACCATATCAGATCAAAGTGTCATTTAATCCTAGTTACCTCCTAAATGCCCTGTTTCCAAATTCATTCACAGTAGGGGTTGGCATGTCAACATATAAATTTTGGACACAATACAGTTAATGGTCCCAGGGGAGGGAGAAAACTATTCAACACTATAGCTATATTAAAAGGAAACTAAGATGGGACTGTGAAAAAGATCCAGATGTGATCTTTTTTAACATTTTATTTATTTTAAGGAGAGAAAAAGAGAAAAGTGATACAGAATTTAAAGCCAAGATGATAAATTAACAATGGTATCTTCAAAGTAGTTGCTCATATTACCAGATACAGGCAAGCAAAATTGATCAAATAATAAAGGCACTAACTGTTCCTTTCAGTGAACTAATAGAAATTAGTAGTACAGAGCCTTGGTGAGCTGCCTCCCACTGACCAACGCTTTCACAGGAGCCATGCTGAGCTCCAGACACTTTCAGAGCCTCAGTGACCATGTCCCAAACTCTCCCACTGGCTTCAGAGCCATGCTGAGCCCTAGACAGCTTCAGAAGCATCTGAACAGCATCAGGAGCCTCCATGATCATGCCTTGACCCCCCCAGCACAGGACCACCCTAACATCCAGACAGCTTCAGGAGCCTCAGTGAGACATGCTCCAACCCCCACACCATCACAGGAGACACACTGACCCCAGAGAGCTTTGGGAGCCTCAGTGGCTGTGCCCTACCCCCTCCCACACCTTCATAGGAGACAAGCTGAGCCCCAGTGAGCTGCAGAAGCCTTGGGGAGCCATGCCCCACCCACCCACACAATGACCAGAGCCATACTGAGACCCATTCAGCTACAGAAGCCTCTGTGAGCCTTACCCCATTCCCCCATACCATTGTGGAAGCCACACAAAGCCCTAGGGATCCTTGGGATCTTTGAAAATGACAAAACAAAGGAGCAAAATGCAATCTCAGACCCCCACCCAATCATGAAAATGTCCAAGGAACCTTGACACAGAAGAAATTAGAAGTCACACACCTGAAATTTCCCAAATGATAGCAATGGAAGTAAAGAAACAATTCTATCAGGCTATAAAAAATCAGATCAGAAATAATATCTCAGGAAAAAAGAAATGACACAAAAACAAAAGAATTGCTTGGCACATGTGAAGAAGACATAGATAAAAATGGAAGAGCATAGAAAAATGTTAGAAATGAATGAACAATGCAGGAAAGAATTAGAATGCATGAATCAGATTCAAAGAGATATCTAGGAAATTAAAAATTCCATCAACAGCTGGAAAAATTGCTTCAGTGAAGCTGAAGATAGATTTTCAGATCTTGAATACAGCATTGCAGCTAAGGGTCATGAGAGGAAACATCTCTTAAATATAATAAGGAAACATAAAATAATGATTCCATTGCAGGAAGATGATGCAATAAAAAACAACATAAGACTAATAGATGTCAACAAAACACCAAGAGTCAGCACAAATGACAAAAAGGCTGTTTGCACAAGTAATAGCAGAAAATTTCCCAATCGTGGAAAAAGAATCTGACATACAGTAAATGAGGCATATAGAACTCCAATTAGCCATAACCAAAATAAATCTACACACAGACATAAAGTAATCAAAATCCAAGAAATTCAGCAAAAGAACAGAATATTGAAAGCTATTTGAGAAAAGAAACAGATCATCTATAAAGGAAAACCCATTAGAATCATGGCAGATCTCTCAGCACAAACCAAAAGTGAAGAAGAGCTTGAAGTAAAGTACTTTCAGGTCCTGAAAGAAAATAACTTCCAACCCAGATTGATGTACCCTGCAAAACTAGCCTTTAAAATTAATGGAGAAATAAAATATTTCCACAACAAAGAACAACTGAAGAAATACATGAGTGCCAAATCAACCCTACACAGAGTACTAAAAGATGTCCTAGAAAGAGATAAAAATGCCCACAATTTCAAGAACAACAATAGAAAGGAACCACCAAGCAGAGCAAGCAATTAAACAGAGAAAAAGTAGCAAACCAAAAGCATGAAAACAACATAACAAAGATAAGCCAACACATATCAGCTATAACCATTAATGTAAATAGCCTCAAACCACCAATCAAAGGAAGCAGACTGGCAGATTGGATCAAGAAACAAAATCCAACAATGTGCTGTACAGTGATCCCTCACCTATCATGGGAGTTACATTCTAGAGACCCCACAACAGGTGAAAATTTGCAAAGTAGGAATGTTATATTTATTTTATTATTTATATATAGTATAGCTTAAGCCTTTATAAACTCTTCCTACACTCCTATAAAACTTTTCTACTCTCTTATTAACCTTTCTGACACTCTAATAAATACTTCATATGCTCTTAAATACTTTCTACACTGTTAAACTATGAAATTTTAACAACCTGGGTACTCAATGTGAAGTGGACAAGGAATAATGCTGAACATATGGGCACAGTGTGGGAGAGCAAACAGACTGATACTACAGTCACTGAGCCAATCAGCACCCAAGATAGAGAGCACAGTGCTGTGATTGGTCACCCTCCATTCCATCAGCCAGTAGTTTGCCACATAGTCTCACACTGGCAAACCTACACAAGCAGTAGTGGCATATTGCATTTCCACTCTATACAGTGTGGTACTCACTCTCTGATGAAATACATGCTGTATTTTATTTTGATTTAATACTCTTTTAATATGTTTGAATTAACATTTTTTGTATTTTTATATTGTTTTAAATTGTTTAGGCACAAATAATAAAAATCATAAATATTACATAAATATCTATATACTGAAAAATCCCATGATATAGCAAAAACTCAGTAATGCAGAGGCATATTCCTTTAAAAACCCAGAATATAGTGAAGGTGCAATAAGTGAACCATGAGATAGTAAGGGAAGACTGTATGCAAGAAAAACACTTAACTTAAAAGGAACTCATAAACTGAAAGTCAAAGGATGGAAAGCCATACTCCATGAAACTGGAACCCAGAAAAAAGTAGGGGTATCTATTCTGTGTGTGGACAGTGTGAACTTCAAACCAAGAATCAAGAGAACTATGTTGGGAGCCGGTGTGATGGCTTGCTGTTAGTCTCCTTGGAATCAGCCCCTCCCACCGTGTTACCAAGGTGGCGCCTATATCCTGTTTTCTGGTTCTTGTTGCTGACTCTGTGTATACCTTATATAGAAAGGTGCCTGCTTACGGCGCCCTGAAACCAATCCTGAAGGCCCACGTGGCGTAGTGTGATTTGCTAACCGCCCTTATATAAGTTGCTGTAACAGGAAGCTGGAGGAAGAAGAAGCCCGGAAGGAGCCACAGAGAGTGGACTCCTGTGGGGTTTGTGCTGTGTCCAATAAAGAAAACACGTTACAGAATCTGATCGTCTGTGTGCTGTCTTCTGCGGGTCGGGAGCGGCGCCGGACAGAACTACAGGTCAATCTCCCTAATAAACATAGATGCAAAAGTTCTCAATAAAATACTATTGAACACAATGCAACAAATAATGCAGAAGATTATACATCATGACAAAGTGAGATTCATCCAAGCAATGCAGGGATGATCCAAAATATGAAAATCAATTAATGTAATACACCATCTCAATACAGCCAAAGACAAAAATCACACGATCATCTCAGTAAGTGCAGGAAAAGCTTCTGATAATACCCAATACTCATTCATGATAAAAAAAAAAACCTACAGGAAATAGGAATAGAGGGTCTTTTCCTCAATCTGATCAACGCCATCTATGACAAACCAATGGCTGACATCATACTAAATGCTTAAAATTAAAAGCTTTCACTCTAAAATCAGGAACAAGAAAAGGATTTCACTGTGACCACTCCTATTCAATATAGTTCTGGAAATATTAACCAAAGCAATGAAACAGGAGAGAGAAATAACAGGAATGGGAGGAGAGGAAGAAGTGAAATTATCATTATTCACAGATGACATGGTACTCTACATAGAAGACCTCAAAAACTCCATCAAAAGGTTTATACACTTAATAACCAAATTCAGTAACATAGCTGAATACAAAGTCAACATTAAAAAATCAATTCCTGCACACAAACAATAAATACACTGAGAGAAAAATTAGGGAAGGCATACCTTTCACAATAGCATACAAAAATGAAGTACTGAGGAATCAATCTAACAAAAGAAGTAAAACATCTAAAAAGTGAAAATTAGAGTACTCTAAGAAAAAAGATCAAAGAAGATTCCAAAAAAAATGGAAGGATATTCCTTGCTCATGGACCAGGAGAACCAACATTGGAAAATGGCCATACTCCCAAAATTTCTGTACAGATTCAATGCAATAATACCACTAATATACCTCACAGATCTAGAGAAAACATTTCTAAAATTGACTTGGAACCAGAAGAGATGTACAACAGCATAGCAATCCTGGGCAACAAGGTTAAGGCAGGAGGCATCACAATCACTGACTTGAAATTATAATACAAAGCTACTGCAATTAAATTAGCATGCTACTGCCAAAGAGACAGACCTGAAAATCAGTGGAACAGATTAGAAGATACAGACACAACTACAAACACTCAGGTACCTTATCTTTGACAAAGGAGCCAAACATATTCACTAAAAGAAATATAGTCTCTTTAACAGATGGTGCTGGAAAAACTGGCTTTCTATATGCCAAAAAATAAAACTAGACCCATGCACTAAACTAAAATCTAAATAGATCAAAGATCTAAATATTATAATAGAAACACTAAATCTACAGGAAGAGAAAGTAGGTAGAAATCTTGACAACGTAGGGTAGGCAGAGAGTTCATGAACAAAAACCCAAACTGCATGGGAAATACTTCAAAGAATCGACAACTGGGACTTCCAGGAATATGGAGACCAGGTAAGAAGCATAGAAAGTTCCTCCTGGAGGATTGCCACCCAGACACTGGAATATAGCAACATGAGAAAGACAAGAAGGAGAGAAGTGCGTCCCCTGGACCCAGGAAGGATCTGAAACGAGAATTGAAGCCCTCAGAAAGAGCAAACAAGACCTCTCCTGGAGGAAAAACGTGGAGGGCTGCCGTGGCTCAGTTAGAGAAAGAGGAGGCAGAGAAGCAGGGGGTCACTGCTCCATACACACTCTTGGCCCACTCCCTCATTCCAGCACTCACAGCTTCAAGCTTCAGAAGCCTCCCAACTCAACCAGGGGAGAGCAGAGTTATGAGAGCTGGGCCAAAGCCACAGTAGAGAAGGCGCAGCCTGGAAAAGAGGCAGCAGCGGTTGGGAGGTGTTGTCGAACTCAGTGTGAGGATGAAAAGTTACAACAGCCGCTAAAGCAGCATGCCCACTCTGCAGCAACCTTTCCAATTGCAACCTGAGGCAAGGCAACCAGTACACAGCCCACCACACCCAGCTCTATGCTTGCCCCAAGGCTGTGGCCTCCTACCTCTCCACTGTGTGGCAGCTACCAGCAGAGAGTAGCAGAGAGCAGCGGCTGTGACCCTAGGGCCACAGCAATTCCCAGAGATCCAGCCAAAGAACAAACAGGAACTGGAACACAACAGTAAGAGAGAGCTGAAGATGGAGGTGGATCACACGGCCCCACGCCCTTCTCACTCCAACACCAGGCAGGAAGCATGAGCTGAGTTACCAGGTTCAGCTCCCACCCTGAACTCTCTGTGAGCACCTTGAGTCTTCATAACCTGCATGCTCAACATGTGTTCCCAACAGCAAGGGGCTGAGTCCACGGGCTTCAGGACTCACCCTAAACTACTAATACTAGCACCAAGAGAGACTTCATGCTGCTTGCATATATGAACCTTGTATGGACCCATAGCAACAAATTACACAAAAAGCAGCTGTCCTGGAGTCCAAGAGACAACACACTTTACACAAAAGACTGGAGAAAATCCTCCAGTTCTCTTCTAGAACTGATAACTAAACTTAGCACACACCCTGGACTAACTCAGTGAGCACTGGTGGGGTAGACCTCATGCCCCTTGTGCTCAGCATTGTAAGTGCACCCATTTCCCAGCTGTAAGAGGCGGGGAGTGGTAGCACTGGAGATCGAGAGGTGGGAGGAGACGAAAACCTGGAACTAGGGTGCAGACCCGGTGCTCTAGCTGGGTGGAGATAGTCTCCAAAGAGTCATAGGAGGCCTGCAGGGAGACACTAGTGGCATATGAGGGGAGCCTGGGGGCCTTGACAGGGAGTCAGCAGCCTGAGTGGGGAGAGGGGCTCCCTCCAGGCTACATGAAAACCCTGAGGTCCTGGGCTGGGCCTCCAGGGGCATGGTGACGGGGCCAAGCCTGGCAGTCTGCAGGGGCAACCCCATGGACTCAACCAGGCCTACGGGCACGCTGCATCTAGCTGGAGCCTGGTGGTTCGTGGGGTAACCCTGCCAACTCGATCAGAACCCCGATGGCCTTGAGGGCTTGTCAATGGGGGATTGACCATAGTAAACCTGGTTTCCTGCCTATCTACCATCTTTGAGGATGGGTGCTTTTCCACCCCCTGCCATAGCAATTTGTGTGCACCCGTGCTTGTTACACCATAATTTGAAGCAGCCATGTCTCTTCCCAATGTGAGAGCCCAAGGGAGTAAATAAATCAAAAAGTAGAGTTATTATCAGAGGGAAGATGACTGATTGGGTGGGAGAACAACAGAGATGAGAGTGGAGAAAACTGATTAATCGAACAAGTTATCACCTGTATAACTGAGTAACAAATACGAAGATAACAGTGTGTAATACAGTATCCAGTGCTGAATCTGTACTATCTTCTCTATAATTTTGTATTTCCTTTATTGTTTTTGTCTTATTCTGGTTTATATGTCTCCATTCTTTTGCGTTTAAAACAAAATGATTGTTTTCTCTAAATAAATAAATAAAATATCAAAAGGCAAGCTAAAAAAAAGAATCAACAACTGGGATCTCATCTTATTAAGAAGCTTTTGTACATCAAAAGAAATCACCAACAGGGTAAATAGAAAACCCATGAACTGGGAAAAAGTTTTAGCCAACTGTCCCTTAGACAAAGGACTTCTACCTAGACCATATAAAGAATCTTTAAAAATCAGGCCCCCAAAATTCAAAGACCCAATCCAAAATGGGCATCTGAGATGAATACACACTTCTCAGATGAAGAAATTCAAATGGCAAATAAATATATGAAAATATATTTTCATATATGTAGGGAAATAAGGAAAAGAAAGAAGGGAGGGGGAAATATATACATATATGAATAGCTGAGGTGCTTGTACTGCTGATGTCTGCTGGTTTATTGAAAGAACAGTTAATGCTTAAATATTTTCCTAACCAATTTTTATGCTTATATATGGTAATGTGAACAATTATTTTGAAGGCAACAATATGCTGTATAAGATCTATTGTTGAATTCCTACCATCTTATTTAGTGAAGGTCTGTATCATTTCTTTTTTTCTTTTACTTTTGGTTCTGTTTAATTGTTTGAAAAATCTTGTTTTCTTACATCTGGTAATCTGAGCAACTTCACTAAGGATAAGAATAAGTAATATAACAACCACTGTTAATTCCTATCATCTTGTTTTGAAATCCTATATCATTTTTTGTTTGTGTTTGTGTTATTTTGTTTTTATCTTTGTTGTATTTTGCTATTTTTCTCTTTAAAATATAAAAAGAAATTAGTAGTACAGTTACCTTAACTATCTTGTGTAAATATGCATATCATTTTCCCCTTCCTTCCCTTCATTTCCTGTCTCAGTTGTTCTTTCCTTTTGAGCAGTTCCTTTCCCTTTCACCATATTTATTGTAACTTTTGGACATTATTTACTCTTTTACTATATCGCTTTATAGACTTTTATTTTTTATTTTAAATAGAGTAACAAAAAAGGACAATAGCAAATACCAACATCGCAGACATTAACAAAACAAAACAAGAACATTATAAATGATACAGAGTTTCAAACAAAATGACAAGAATTAACAGTGGTTGTTATATTACATATTGCTACCTTCAACTACATTGCTCAAATTAGTAGATGTAAGGATGGAAGACTGTTCAAACCACTAAAGAGAATTTTAAAAATTATCTAAAAAACTTTAGAGATAATACAGAGTTTCACTAGACAAGATGGTAAGAATTTACCAATGGTTGTTCTATTGCATATTATTCTCTTGAAATCAGTTGCTCAGATTACCAGATATAAGCATGCAAAATTGGTCAAAATATTAAAAATTTTAAGCATTAACTGTTCCTTTCAGTAAAGCACTAGACATGAGCAGTACAGTTATTCCAGCTATCTATATATCTATATCTATATCTATGTCTATATCTATGTCTATATCTATATCTATATCTATATCTATATCTATATAGATAGATGCTACATATACTACCATTCTTCTTTCTTTTCTTTATTTCCCTCATCCCAGTTATTCCTTCCCTTTGAGCAATTACTTTTGCTTTCACAATATCTACTGTACCTTTCGGGCTTTACTTACTCTTTCAGGTTCTCACACTAGGGAGGCAGTATGGTGTTTATACATGTGGGTCTGATTTATTTCACTGATGAATACGATCTCTAGTCGCATCCATTTACCTATAAAAGCCTCAAGTTTATCATTTTTAACAGCTGAGTAATACTACATTGTATCAAAATATCACATTATTTTTATCCATTCCTCCATTCATGGGCATTTGGGTTGTTTCCAAGATTTGGCTATGTCAAATTGTGCCGCTAAAACATGGGTGGATGTATACCTCTGTGGTATGATGTTTGCAGTTTTTCTGGAAAATACTCAGAAGGGGAATAGCTGGGTTAAGTGGGAGGCTAATTGTAATTTTGTGAGGAATCTCCATACTGATTGCACAATGGTTGTACCAGTTTACACTCCCACCAGCAGTTGAAAAGCGTTCCCTTTTTCCCCACAACCCCACCAGCATTCGTTATTGGTAGATTTCTTGATGAGAGCCATTCTTTCTGGGGTGAGATGGAATCACAGTGTTGTTTTATTTGGGTTTCTCAAATGACCAACGATGTTGAACATTTTCTCATATATTTATTCACCATTTGGATATTTTCATCTGAGAAGTGTATAGTCACCTCAGATGCCCATTTTGGATTGGGTCTTTGAATTTTGGGGATCTGATTTTTTAAAATTCTTTTCATGTTCTAGATAGAAGTCCTTTGTCTGAGGGGCAATTGACTAAAACTTTTTCCCAATTCATGGGTTTTCTATTTACCCTGTTGGTGATTTCTTTTGTTGTGCAAACCTTTTCAATAAGCTGAGACCCCAGTGGTTGATTCTTTGAAGTATTCCCCATGCAGTTTGGTTTTTATTCATGAACCCTTGCCTACTCTGTGTCTTCAATATTTTTACCTACTTTCTCTTCCAGTAGATTTAGGGTTTGATGGAATTTTAATTTCATGGATATATGTTTGTTTCATGCATTCTAGATTTTCCTACATTGTTCATTCAAGGCTTCCACGAGTTGTCCATGCTCCTCTATTTTCTTATCAATGTCATCTTTGGACGTGCTGAGCACTTCTTTCATTGTTGTTGTCATTTCTTTTTTTCTCCTGAGACATTATTTCTGATCTGATGTCTTGTATGGCCTGGTGGAGTTCTTTCTTTACTTCAGTTCCTATCATTTCAGAAATTTCAGGTGAATGACTTCCAGGCTCTTCTATGTTGATGTCTCTTACACTTGTCCTTGGTGGGGTAGAGGTCTGAGATTGCATTTTGCTCCTTTGTGTTGTTAGTTTTGAAAATCCAGGGCTGGGGATATAGCTCAGTGGAATAAGCACTTGCCTAGCAAGCGCAGGGTCCTGAGTTCGATCCCCAGTACCGCAAAAAAAAAAAAAAAAAAAAAAAAAAATCCAGAGATTCCATGGAGCCTGGCCTCCCTCCCACAATGGTGTGAGAGTGGTAGAGTGAGGATCCAAAGGTCCCCAGTGCCCAGCATGACTCCTGTGCTGGTGTGTGTGGGCAACATGTGGTTGCAGATGTTCCTGAAGATTTCTAGAATTTAATTGGCTCCTGGGCCAGTGGGGGAGGGGCAGGGGAGGCACATTGGGGTTCATGAGGTTGTCTGGGGCTCAGCTCAGCTTCTGCTGGGGGGATTGTGTTCACCAAGACTTGAGGTGCTGCCTGGGACCCACCCAGTTCCCATGCTAGTGGGGGTGGGGTGAAGGCGCAGTCACCAAAGCTGCAGAGGCTGTCCAGAGTTCAGCTTGGCTTTCTTGGGTTGTAGGAGGTGCATGGAGTGGCCATCTGGGCCCTAGAAGGTGTCTGGGGCTCTGCCTGCCTAACGTGCTGGTGGGAGAGGCATGCAGGTAAGTCACTAGGAGATCTTATTTATCTTTCAGGTTCTTATAATAGAAAGACAATATGATGTTTACTCACATGACTCTGGTTTATTTCACTTATGAGTATAGTCTCTAGTTATAGCCATTTAACTAAAAAAACCTGGAGTTTTTCTTACAGCTGAATAGTACTCTATTGTATAGAAATGCCACATCTTTTTCATACATTCCTCAGTTGATGGGCATTTGGATTGTCACCAAGGTTTTGCTATGATAAAGTATGCTGCAGTAAACATGGATGCACACTTATCGCTATGGTATGACGTTTTCATTTCTTCTGGGATAATACCCAGGAGGAGAAAAGCTGGGTCAAATGGGACCTCTAATCCTAGCTTTGTAAGGAATCCCCACACTGATTTCCACAGTGGTTGTACCAGTGTACACTCTCACCAACAATGGAGAAAGTTTCTTTTTCCTCACAGCCCAACCAATATTTGCTATTGGTTGATGTTTTGATGATAGCTACTCATTCTGGAGTGAGATGGAATCTCAGTATAGTTTTAATTTGAATTTTTCAAGTGACCAATGATGTTGAACATTTTTTCATGTACTTATTTGCCATTTGGATTTCTTCATCTGAGAAGTGTGTATTCATCTCAGACGTCCATTTTTCCACATGCTGAATACTAAAACTGGACCCATGTCTATCATCATGAACTAAACTAAAGCCAATATGGATTAAAGATCTAAATATTAAAATAGAAACACTAAATCTACTGGAAGAGGAAGTAGATAGAAATCTTGAAGACATAGGGGTAGGCAGAGTTCATGAACAAAGAACAAACTGCAGAGGAAATACCTCAAGGAATCAACAACTGGGATCTCATCTTATTAAAAAGCTTTCACACATGAAATCACCAAGAGAGTGAAAAGAAAAGAAAAATCCATGAATTGGGGAAAAGTTTTAGCCAACTGTCCCTCAGATACA
>PVLD010032928.1:0-14152 GCA_004027595.1 Dinomys branickii
TCCATACATCTAGAATTCGAAGATATCAATGGATAAAGCAACAACTACTGTTGAGACCATATCACCTTGTCTATAGATTAGTTGTGATTGTACTATTTTCTATGATAATGGGTGTCTGTTTGTCAATATGTTTTTGTACTTTTATGTTTCTAAAATAAAAATAAAATAAAAAATAAAAATAAAGGGCTTTCAGGCTGATTACATGAGCTGTTAAAATAAATACAACTCTGGAAAATTTCTATCATGTAGTAATACATATAATATGTACTTAAAGGTAGAGCACAGAAACATAGATACATATTTATGAAGATCATATACAGTTTATGATTTCAAACTTGTTTTTCTTATATTCAGGATTTATGAATGCTATGAGCCAAATAGGTTTTCTTAGCTGAATTTGGTATTCACATCTTTCTTTTTAATTCCAATATTAGCCTTTGCCTTTCAGAAAAGGGCTGGATGGGATAACTTACATGCAACCATGAGTAATTAGTTTTTATTATAATGACTCCAGACTTTGCTAGAGGTTTATCTGCTGGATTAAGAGTTTATGCAAGAGAAATATTTGGGGTAAAATTTTGCTACTTATGGGGATTTCCTTCTAGAGTGTCATCAACAGGCTGGATATACCCTTTTACATTTCATGGAATGCTGCAAACATATAGAGGTGTTGGCTAGCTCAAAATTTGGGAGACAACTACCATCCCTCATTTATACCTATTCAGGAAGATATCAGATTTCTTTGTAACCCAAGAATGGTGTTTATACTTATGAAATTGAATCATATTATATGGTTGCACATTACGGTGTCAGTTACTACCCACAACTCCTCTAAGACATTAGACACCTGAAGACACTCAGATTAGGCCAGAGGAAGGGAGTTGGAGTTTCTTCTTTTCAGAGTCTTTGGGCCCTCTAAGTTTTTAGTGAAACTATTGTCTAATCATCAACCTTTTCTCCCTTATCAAGTCGGTTATAATAAACATACAATAACACTAGAATTTTCCCTAGATGGCAATACATTAGTGTTTTTCATTCTTACAAAAATAAAGATGTTTTACACTGGGTCTTCTATATACTTTGCATCTTTTCCCTAATAGTTAACAACACAAAGTTACAGGAATTAAGTTTTCCAGGCAAATGGCTCTAGAGCAACAAATGAGAGACCTAGAGTCAGAGAAGAAAAAGAGGAAGAAAAATAGAAAAAAAAGCCATAAATAGAAGGAGAAAATAGAAAAAATAATTTTAATTAAAGTAAAACCCAGTAGATTAAGTGGATAGAGTGTAGAAATGCCATGAGGCCCCAGGGGACATTGTCAGCTGTAGTGCAATGTGCCTATTGGATGTACATAGCTTAAGTAGTTCCTCAGAAACCTTAGAAGTGGAGCTGTTGCAAAAGAGAAGGACCAAGAATTTTCCCTCTTACTTTAGAATAAAAAACAGTGCTGTGCAAGAGATAGAAAGCAAGGAGGAGGTAATGATGAGGAAGACAAAGGGAGAATGAAAGAGAGAGAGAGACAGAGAGAGAGGGAAAGAGAGGGAGAGAGAGAGAGAGAGAAAGTAGAAGCAAGAGGATAGGGGTAGCATGTCTTGGGGATTAAAACACTCTCCCATTGTAAAAATATCAAAATTTAAATATGGTTATAGAGAAGTTCAACTATTATGTCTTTTGCTCTATTGACCAAGGCCTCTAGATTAGTTTGTTTTAAAACTTAAAAATAGGAAATGTTCACCATTAAGGGAAACACATCAAACTTCTCCACTTTTCTTAAATTATTGTGAGCTGAGGTTAAGGAAAAAAATTGCATAGTAGCAGGAGAATAAGACCAATTGCAAGAAAACAATAGTTTGGACAAATAATTTTAAACAATGACAGGATAGTTAAGAATAAAATAAAAAAGGACTGCAAGCTAAAGAGAAATTCAGTCTAAAGAGGACTCACCAGCATTTTTTAAAGGAGAAAGCTGTTTAATATGGCCCATAATTTCAATTGATTCTATCTATATTTAGTTCACTTGAAGGCAGTAACAGTAGACACAAAAAGGATTTGGCAAGGAAAACTGTACACATCATGTCAGAAAGGAAGCAAAGAGAAAAAAAGCCAGGGACAAGAAAGATCCTTCCAGTTGGCTCACAATGATCTCTCTCCTCTGACCACATATGAATCAACCTCCTCCACCTCAGCTATGAACTCATCAGTTGATTAATCCACTGATAAGTAACGCTCCCTCACTATTCAATGGCTTTCCAAACATGTAAGATTTTGGAAAATATTTTAGATCCAAACTTTAACAAATTGAATGACACTTATATTTCACAAATGTATTATGTAATACATAATTAATCAAATTTTTCTAAGTGGTATTTTTTCTATATTTAAGATTTCATTTACTGTGTTGTGGATCAGTATAGACATTTTGCTTTATATACAATTCTTAATATATGTACCCAGGATCTAAAATAAGCCACGTTTCTTTTTCAATTATTCCAGGGACTTTCCACCCTCAAATATGGAGGCAAATTTTCCATAAGAAAACTAAGTACCAGTATCTTCAAATGCTGATAGTGTTACATAAGTCCCACCAATTCACAATTTTGTATCACATACAATACATACTCAAATTTTTTATATTTCCCAGCACATTAAAAAAATTAAGCAAAGTGAACTACCACAACCAAAGATGTTACAGTGTACCCATGATTCTACTAGGGCAACAATCAGGAAGTGGTTTTCTTTAGGAAAAATCATACTAAAAAATGACATGAGAATATAGGTCATTTAAAATGTCCAAGACATATCAAATGCATGACTGTGATTGCAAGTATGCTCTTTATTGCAGGATATAAAACTAACCCTCATCTATGGAATGTTAAGCTGACACCCAAGACAGTCAAAGCCAGCCACAATTTAATATACCACTATTTCCTGGTTGTACTAAAAGAAAAACAACCAGTGAATGATTTCACCCTTACAAAATAATTTACACTTAAAAATGCATTGAGGTGGAACTTTCTCCTTTTAAAAATGTTTCTAGATCTACTAAAAAACTTGCATTTACAGAATAGTTGATAAAGTATTTCTCTATAGCAGGGAGTCAGGGATCACTGATAAGACATGGTATGTGATTAAACAGACTTGTCTTCTTTCTCTTCTCCATCAAAGGCCATACTCTGTATTTTCTCCATTCTCTGAAGGTAAATCTCCCTTCACTTCTTGATTAGCCACTTGAGTCTGTTTTCCCTTTGCTCCCATTTTCTTTTTCTTGTGCACTTTCTCCAACACTTTGCCCTTTCCTGCAGCCTTTTTTGGCTTTGTCTCCATTTTTACAGGAGCAAGTTTTGTGTATAACTTCTAGGATCTCCTCTTGGGCTCCTCCTTTATCTCCTCCTGTGCCACCCCTTCAGCAGAGCTGATTTTCCCTTGAGTACCTTGCCAGTGACTGGGATGTGTGTGGAAGTAACTGGGTTGTAGGAGGCTCATTGAGCTATTCTGCTCATCTGCTGAATCCTCCCGGCACCAGAGCTCTACATAGTATTTTTCTCACCTCCTAAGCAGGTTTTAGACCATTTCACTTTTATTTACCTAATTATGTATTTTTTTCATTAGTATATGTTCATATTATATAATCATTACATTTGTCTTGGAGAATCGGTACATATACATATAGTATCTTGATCATTTTGCTTCTGGCCCACTCCTCTACTTTCTTTTCCAGATCTCCTTCCCAGGTCCACAGAATACACCTCCTTGTCTCCTATCATTTCTTTTATTTGCAGTTTGAACTGTGTATATTTTGTGTCTCTCATGTTATACAAACCATATAATATTTAGCTTATATCTGACTTTTTTCTCTTAGTATTATGGTCTCAAGATGCATGCACTTTCTTACAAATGACTCAAATTTATTCTTCTTTGTGGCCGTGTAGTAGTCTACTGTGTAGATGTACCATGTTTATTTATCTGTTAATGGCAATATAGGCTGCTTTCATAATTTAGCCATTGTGAACTCATCAGTGTTCATCAAAATGGGCTTCATAAAATATTCATGATTGTACCTGGACCTGATGGTCATGACTCCTTCAGTAAAAAAGGATTGTCTTTCAGGTAGTAAAAGAAAATATATAATTTAACCACGTGGTTACAGTCAAGATTTTCAAGGGAATAGATTTAATGCAGGACACATAATTACAGGATTACTTTATAATATTCAAGAAACAGTCAAATGCAAAAGAGTACAAGAGATCTGTCCATGCATTGGACACCATGAGAATCCATCTTAGGGCCTGCATTACATGAGAATGTCCTCCATGAGATCAGCTGAAGGCCTAGAGCTCATGATAATGGCCTATGCAAGTTCATATCAAGAATCTTCACTGAGAAGGAGCAAAGGTCAGTAGTAGAAGCTAAAATGTGCCAGCGAGGTGAAGGGCCTGTTCCATAAGTCTGTGCTATCTGCACTGAAGCCAGGAAATGACACTCAAGGCAAAGATGAAAGCACCCCCAAAAGTGAACAGCAGTCATCCCTAGTGACAAAGAGGATCTGAACTCCTACGATGAGAATGGCTGTGTTATTATCAGAAAACCCAGCTGCAGCAAGCTTTGCAGGAATATCAACAGCATGAAATTTTCTCCTCCTCTTCTCCTTTTAAGTCATTTTGACAATCTTTAGATGGATCTTTCATGCTCAGAACTGCACTGACTCAGTTCTGCTGGGTGGATCAATTTTAACATTAGTTAATCCACTAATATTCATCAACAGAGGCTGCACAGTGAACACAAAATGCTTGTGATGATATCTACCCTGATGGTGGTGGCTCCTTCACTAAATATGGGTTATCTTTAAGATAGCAAAACAGAATATATAACTTAACTACATGGAACTGTTGTGAATAACAAGATACCAGAGTTTTTCAGTTGGCACAAGGAACAAAGCATGCACTCCCAGAGAGGCACAGAAAGGCTTTATTGGCTTAGCCTGGCTCAGAGAAGCTCACACCTCATAACTTCTGATAGCTGGAGATAGTGTTACAAATGTTTTTATAGAGTTTGTGGTGGGAAAACATGAGCTGAAACTAAGACAGTTGCTCAAGAATGACAGCTTTATAACTCTAGCCATCTGGCTCGCCTCAGTCAGTTAAGCCATTTAAACTACGATGGGGGAGGTAAGGATAGGTACCAAAAGTCAGGGAGTGAAGTCCCATGTTATGGAGGGATGGGGAAGGGGAAAGGAGGTTCTCAGCCCCTGCAGTTTAATAGAACTGAAACACCCCTACTAGAATATCAAACTGTAGTCCAGGTGGAAGCAGGTAGAAGAGAATGTGCTCAGCCAAGAGCAGAAATTATTGCAGTCTGCCAAGGCAGACAATCACCTTTAAAAATAGGCCAATTTTTTCAGAACAGCAACAAAACATGAATTCACTAATGAAAACACATGAATTCATAAGGGCAACAAATCTTAAGAACAATTACCTTGAGTCAGAATGCATTTTCAGTTATGCAGTCATGTTGAACCACAATAGCTTCATCTATTTTTATGGCTCAAGTAACCAAAATTTTTCTAGGGAAATCCATGTTAGAAAATGATAAAAGGATATTTAAAACTCATTTTTAATTCTCTAAGCCTCTTACATTCTTCTAAACAAACTGCCCATATCTAAATTCAAATTCCTTGCCAGACAAGTTGTTCAAGAACTATGGGCTTCAAATTGGCTCATAAAAATCACTAGATTAGCTCATAAGCTTAAAGATGATGGAAAAGAAGAATGAGTCTTCAAATGTGCTACGAGTGAGAATATCAGGAGTCTCCAAGCCTTACGGCAATAGATTAATAAAAATATATGTTTTCCTTTATTTTTCTAAAAGCAGCAAATAGCAACTGACACTTCTTCCAAGGCCAAAGAACCTTAATTTAAACTGCAGTATTATATACCCATGAATTAACTAAGGGGTGTCAATTCCTTTCTGGTTGCCACTCAAAGGCATGAATCAGGGCTACAATGTGTAATTTGCATCTATCACATCACAAGTACAGGAAAAATCACAAAAAAAATGGAAAAAAAATGAAATTATTCTCACTTTGACTAAACTGGGAGAGCAACTAGTGTACCATCCTCAAGTACCTAGAACTGCTTCAATTTATAGAAAGACTAGAACAAAACAGAGAACATATGCATATGTAGATTTAGCTAGACCCTCCCTTACCAGAAGTTTCCAGAAAATGTTAAATCATCCTTGGCACCAGAGCTGGAGATGGTGCTTACATTTCTCAGCATGATGAAGCTGGAAATAATGTTTATTATTTTCGAAACAACTCCTAATTTTTTCAGAGTAAGAACAATTTATTGTGAGAAAGAAAGCTTCTCTCTAAGAGGGACAGAAAAGTGCAAGACAAGTGGTTTGCCCACCAGCCCCACTTCTCAAGGGTATTTATTGAGCAAGGACACAGGTGAGGTGGGTTTATGGCAGGACAGAACTATAATCAATCAATAAGATTCCAAGTAAACTCATTTAGGTAAAATTGATCCAAAGGAAAATCATAGGATGGATAGGAGGTGGTATAAAACTACAGTCAACCAATAAGATTACAACAAGTATAGCTGCTGGAGTAATCTTGATTAAATCAGGATCAAATGGGGGAAGCAAGTCATGTGACAAGTGCACATGAGACAGACAAGGACTTTCCAGGAAAGTGTGGGTTAAGGAGCTTTGGTTCTCCACCCCAAGGTGATTGGATTGATGTCTATTTAGAATATCAATCACTGCTGTTCATCACTAATAGAAGTATATGGATGACTAGTACCATTTATCCTTAAGTCTGGTCTTCAGTGAATATGCCTCCAGCCACAGTTGTCTTCTGTATTGACCTCTTAAAGTCTCAGCCCTGTCTGACTGCCTGTAGTATTTCCACATAACTTAGCTATGTATAATAGTCCCTCCTCTGAAGAAGAACCCATAACTGTTGTGAGAGGGCAAGGGACAGAGACACTGGTCTGGGTTAAATAATAACTTTTAAAGATATATTTTTATTACTTACAGCTCCATCAAATAAATGAGAACAAAAAGCCCATCAAAAATCCTTCATTTCTCATATAGTTATTTCCAGAAATGTTCTTTCAGTTTTGTTGTAGTGTTTTCTTCTCAATAGTTATAGTATTCATGTTCTTGCATGCATGTCACTTTTTTGCATCTAAACGTTTAACATAATTAAACAAATTATTTTATTTTTAAAATGATTTTAGTTTTATTGTATAATTGACAAAGAAAAATAGTATGTACTTAAGGTAATATGAAGTTTTGTTATGCCTGGACTTGGTGAAATAACCACCACTGTCAAGGTAATTTAACATACTCTTCACATCCCATAGTTACCTTTTGTTTTTAGGGTGATAACACTTAAGATTAATTTTCTTAGAGAACTTCAATGTATTTTTATTAAATATAATCATCATGATATACATTAGATTTCCAGACTGTATTCATTCTGTATATGGAATGAATGTTTTTATCCTTTGACCAATAACTCCCTACTTTTTCCATTTCTGATGCTGTCAAACACTATTCAACTCTTCTTTTTTATTTGTTCAATATTTTTAGATTCCAGAAGTAAGACTTTTAGGTAAAGGCAGTATGAGTCAAAACTTGGAGACTGAAGCTGTGGGAAAGATAATATTTTATTAAACTACATACAGGCAAGCTGACATTGGTGTGATATCAGCAACTATCTGGAGGGGAGTCAAAGAATGTGTAGGGTTTTGGTGTCATGGTTTCAAAGAGACCAAGAAGGGGTTTGAAGTCAAAATACATGGACAATCAGCACAGGTAGAGCTGGCAATAAGATGATATTATGTCTGGTCTTAAATTTCTTTATTGTCCCTACCTCTTGCTCACCAGGGACAACACATTGTTTACAAGGGGAGATGTGGAGTTTATCATGTCAGACCTGACAAAGACATAACATGCAATATTTTTCTTTCTTTGTTTTCTTTCATCTAGAATAACATTCATGACAACATGGATAACACTAGAGCATATTATAATGAGTGATATCATAGTTAATTTAAAATTTCAGTTACATAATTAGAAATTTCTACTATATCTGAATCTGATACTGATGTTTCTCCACTGTAATATTTTATCTTTTAGCATACTTTGTAAATTTTTGTTGGAAACTAGATGATGTATTGGATAAAAATAGCTGAGGTAGGATTTTAATGAAAAGCTTTGTTAATATGACTATGTTATGTTTAGAGCTTTCGCTAGCTGTGATGTCCAAAGCTAAAATTACTCTCACTTTACTTCTTTTACATTTTCTACTGTCTATAAAGTCTGACACTTACAGTTGTTTCAATTGTAATCCCAGTTATTACAAATAATTCTTAACAGGATAGAGGGGAAGAAAATGTTGTATGGGTCTCAGTCTTTTCATGTCTGTTTAGTATTTATTTTATGTAGTTGGGTGTAGCAGTGTTTGGTGCATATATATGTAAGATTGTTATCTCATATTCTTGGATTTTTTCCTTAAAATATATGTAGTAACCTTCTTTGTCTCTTTTAATCGCTTTTGGCTTAGTTTATATTTTCCAAAATAGAATAGCTAGCCCTGCTTTTTTCTGGGTTCCTGTGGCATGGAAGATAGTTTTGCATCCTTTGACTTTTAGTCTATGGATTTCTTTTTGAATTAAGCGTGTTTCTTGAATTCAGCATACTGCTGGATCTTTATTTCTTGATCAGTTGTGCTAGTCTAGTTCTTTTGATTGGTGAGTTGAGACCATTTACATTGATGGTTATACCTGATGTATATTAGCTTGTCTTTTGCATGTTATTTCTCTGTTCTTAATTCCCTGTCTTTTCCTCTGTTTAATTCCTTGCCCTGTCTGGTGGTTTATTTCTATTGGTGTTCCTATATTTGTGGTCTTTCTAATCTCTAATATATAGCCCAGAGTATTTTGTAGAGCTGGTTTGGTGGTTTGAGTTTTTCAGTTGTTCTTTGATATGAAAGCATTCTATGATTCTATTGATTTGAGAGACAGCTTTGTCAGTCACATCAATCTGAGTTGAAGATTGTTTACTTTTTAGGACTTGAAATACTTCATTTCAAGCTCTTCTTTGAGGGTTTCTGTTAAGAAGTATAATGTGAGTCTGATGGGCTTTCCTTTATAGGTGATTTGTTTCTTTTCTTTAGCTGCTTATAATATTTTGTTCTCTTTTAATTTCTGAAATCTTGATTACTATATGTCTTGGTGTAGATTTTTTGTTTGGTTATGGCTACTTGGACTTTTGCACACTTCACTTATTTCTATGTCAAAGTCTTTATCCATGTTTGGGAAGTGTCATTATTTCCATGTAGAGATTTTTAATGCCTTTTGTACTGTCTCCAGCTTTTTCACTGACTCTACTCAGTTTTACGTTGTTCTTGATTGCTTCAACTTGTAGCTGATGGATATATTATTCATGGTCTCTTACTAGTTTTAAGACACCTTTCATTTCCTAGTTGCTAGTCACAATCCTGTTTTCTAGATCAGATATTATATCCTCACCTTCATTCAACCTGTTGTATATATTTTCAATGCAGTATTTACTCTCCTGGGTTTCTGTTGGAATCTTTTTCATTGGTTCCATTTCTCTTCTATGTTGGGAGCTCATGATTCCATTGTTTGCCTGAGCTCCCATTTTTTAATGTCTCTCATTTTGATGATTTCCTTTTGAATCTTAGAGATTATTTTTTCTGTGCCCTCTTCCACTTGTTTTTTCATTCCTGTTGCTATCATGCCAGAGTTCCAGTGAATTGCTTCCAGTTTCCTCTATCTTTTTGTGCTTTGGACTTCTCCTGGTTGGGCTGGGCATGTAAAGTTGCATTTACCTTTCAGTCTTGTCATTTTATATTTTGCATTTTTAAATTTTATTTTTTATGTGTCACTGCTTATAGACTTATGTTAGCTTTATCCCTGGTGTCAAGGCTTTCTTATGAATTGTCTGTTCCTCAGGATGTTCTCTGGATGTGGAGGTTTCTTGGTCTTTATGTCGATCCCAAGAACCTACCACCCAATATATTAAGAATATGAAGTGGCTATCTATTTGACTCAAGGACCATTCCTTTCATACTAGACTACAGTGATGGTTATAACCCCTTACAATTACAGTGTTGTCATATAGAGGAGAAAAATTTATCATAACAGGTATGACATCATAGTTGAAATAGAACAACTAGCAATAGCAATAGACTCAAGTACAGCTTGGCTGTTGAAAAACTGTAGTAGCTATTAGCCTGATAGCTTAAGCCTTAGGAGCAAGTTTTACAGTTATAAAAGATATTACAACTTATGCTAGGAACTTGTATGTAATGGTTTTTCACATAGTAGAGTGATTTTACCCTTTTGTGTGGTTGGTTTAAGGATAGTGGATAAGATAGAGAGATGAATGAGGCTTAATATAGTAGAAGTAAGGTTTCAGAGCATAGGATGACTATCCTAAAGTTTTATATAACTGTAGGACACAAGATGGAAGGATTGGAAGAGAAAGTATAGGAGAACTGCAGTGAACCAGAAAAAAGGACACAAAGTTTACTCACATGAAAGTATAAAATTAAGTGAAGTAACTGAAGAAAGAGAGGAAGAGGATGAGTAGATTGAAACAAAAAAGGTTAGAATTCTAAATTGTGAAAGAATGAGAAAAGAAAAGAAAAGAGTGAAAAAAAATAAAAGTAAGCACACATTTAAAAAGATAACAAACATGAAAAAATCCAAGAAAAAATTGAACAGAGAGATAGAGAGAGGAGACAGAGAGAGAGAGAGAGACAGAGAGAGAGAGAGAGACAGAGAGAGAGAGAGAGAGAGCTACCTGTAATCTACCTATCTACAAAGAGGAAAATTAATCATGCAGAGACTAATAAAAATATTAAAATTCCTCTAATGTCTACAGTTCTGTGGTAGGTCAAACTTGGATCCGAGAAATATATGCTTTAGCCACGATTGCAGGTGGATATTTGCTAGGTTAGAGCCTGATCTTGGTCTCTGGATTTGGGGGATGGAATTAGTTTTCTGAAACCAGAGTTTCCCCCAGCCATTTAGAAAAAAGATGAGAAAAATATTAGGCAGTCCTATTCACCCACTGATATTCCATGTGCCAATGGAAAAAGGGAAGAGCCATGTGTGAGGACCCTTCCCCAGGTTCACCTGGATCATGCCAGTGGAGGGATGAAGGAGTAAATCTCAGATCTCAGTCCTTTGTAGAGCCTGAAGTTTCATGCAGATATTTCTTGACATTCAATGTTGCAATTCATGATGGTTTGCATTTACAATGGTATGAAAGTATATATTTAGTAGAAACCAAAATTTCAATTGTTAATTCTAATGCTTTATAGACTAAATATATATAATATATTATAGCAAGTCACAACATTTAGTCAGTCACTCAACCAAAACCATAAACAACTTCTATTGTATAATATCACTTTTGTTAGGTATGATGTTAGATAAATTATCAGAATATATCAGAATATATATCCATCTTAAATCAGGAGATATCTATATCCCTCTGCTCTGTTTTAAATACCTTAAGTAGGGTGGTGCTGATTATTATTTACATCAATTTGACAAGCTTTGGCAGAATCTATTTTAAAAATCTATTATATGATCTGACTAAAGGTGTTTCCTAATTTTAGTATCAAAGTCCACCTCATCTTTCATTAAAACTTATCCTAATTAGCCATTGCTACTTGAACTCTTAGAGCACTTTCCCCTTTAAGTGAGAAAATGTCATCTCAGTCACGGATACCTTAAATTATGTGATAAAGCAAACATTACATATGTAGGAACATTGTTGGTTTTTTTAATTCAGCAACATTCCAGTATCAGGTCTAGAGACTGGATTCTCTGCAATGATATTAGCTACCTCATCATGGTTTAATGATAACAGTCGCAGATAGCTCATTGCATTTAAATTCTTTTAATTTTAAAAATAAAAGAATGAACATATATTAACAAACACACATACATTTACAAAATAACACAAAAACAATACAAGCAATACAGAATTTCAGACAAGGTGATAGGAAATTAAAAGTGGTTGTTGTATTACCTGTTGATAGCTTCAAATTGGTTACTCAGGTAAGCAAATGAAGACATGTAAGATTGATCAAACAATTAAACATTAACTGTTCTTTTTAATAAAGCAATAGAAGTCAGTAGTACAAGTATGTTAGCTATCCTGTGTATACATATATACATAATTTCCCCCTTCTATCTTTTCTCTTTTCACTAATCCCAGTTGTTCTTTCTGTTTGAGCAGTTTTCTTTTGTTTCACATTATCTATATTACCTACCAAATTTTATTCACTCTTTCAGGTCCTTATACTATTGCAGCAATATGGTGTTTAAATATGTGGGTCTGATTTATTTCATGTATGAGTATGGTTTCTAATTGTGTCCATTTACCTATAAAAGCCTCAAGCCTTTATCTTTCTTTATAGCTAAGTGATATCCCATTATGTAAAAATGCCAAATCATTTTTATCCATTCCTCATTTGATGGGAATTTGGGTTACTTCCATGATTTAGCTATTACAAATTTCACTGCTATAAACATTGGTGCACATATATTGCTGTGATACAATATTTTCAGTGCTTCTAGAAAATACCTAGAAGGGAAATAGCTGGGTTGAATGGGACTTCTAGTCTTAGTTTACTGAGGAATCTCTTAACTGATTTCCACAGTGGTTTCACCAGTCTACACACCCACCAAAAACAGAAAAGGGTTCCTTTTTCTCCACAGCCTGGCCAGTATTTGTTATTTGTTGATTTCTTAATGATATCCATTTTTACTGGGGTAAAATGGAATTTCAGTGTTGCTTTACTTCACATTTCTTTAATAACTAATGATGTTGAGAATTTTCTTGAGTATTTATTTGTCATTTGTATTTCTTTATCTGAGAAGTATGTGTTCATCTCAGAAGCTTATTTTTGGATAGGGTCTCTGAATTTGGGAGACAGCTAATGTATTTTAATTCATTGTATGGTCTAGACAGAAGTCTTTTATTTGAGGAACAGTCAGCTAAATTTTTTCCCTATTTGTGGCTTTTCTTGCTGGTTGTTTCTTTAGATGTGCAAAAAATTTTCAGTAAGATGAGATCCAAGTTACTGACTCTTTGAAGTATTTCCCATGCAGTTTGGGCTTTGTTCATAAACTGTCTGCCTACCCCTATATCTTGAAGATTTTTACCTACTTTGTCTTCTAATAGAATTAGTTTTATGTTTTAATTTTGAGATCAGTGATCCATTTTGGCTTGAGTTTGGTGCATGGTGATAGACATGGGCCTATTTTGAGTCTCCGGCAAGTGGCTAGCCAGTTTTTCCAGCACCATTTACTGAAGAGGCTATCTTTCTTCCAGAGAATTTGTTTGGCCCCTTTGTTAAAGATTAAGTGCCTTTGTGGTTTGTGGTTGGGGCTGTTTGTTCCAGTCTGTTCCATTGATCCTCAGGTCTGTTTTACAGCCAGTACCATGTTGATTTTATTACCGTAACTTTATAGCATATTTTCAGGTCAGGGATTGTGATTCCACCTAAATTGTCTTTGTTCACCAGGATTGCTTTTCCTATTCAGGGTCTCTAATGGTTCCAGATGAATTTTAGCAATGTTTCCTTTAGATCTGTGAAGTATGTTAATGGTAATTCAATGTGAATTGAATTGAATCTCTACAATGATTTTGGTAGTATGACATTTTCACAATGTTGGTTCTTCCTATCCATGAGCAAGGGATAATTTTTCCATTTACTGCAATTCTCTTTGATTTCTTTTCTCAGAGTACTGTACTTCTTATTGAATAGCTCTTTTACTTCATTTGCTAGGTTGATTCCTAAATATTTCAATTTCTTGGCTGCTATTGTGAAAGGTATAGTTTCCTCAATTTCTATGTGTCTATTGTTCGTGTATAGGAATGCCATTGATTTTTGAGTGTTGATTTTGTATCCAGTTACAATTCTGTATTTGTTGATTAATTCAAGGACTCCTCTGGTGGAGTTTTGGGGTCTTCCATGTAGGGATTGATGTCATTCTGAAGGAGTGATAATTTCAGTTTATCTTTCTTATTGTTATTCACTTTGTTTCTCTCTCTTGTGTAATTCCTCCAGCTAATGCTCGCAGAATTATGATGAACACG
>PVLD010032929.1:0-14151 GCA_004027595.1 Dinomys branickii
CACTCGGTGATCTGGTTGCCAGCGTTGATATCTCACCAGTTATTGGAGTCCCTGCAGGCATGAAGTTTCCAAGGTGCCAGTCTATCCTTTGGGGCTTTCTGCGCGGCCCACCCGATGCACACGAAACGTGAGACCGCTGGGCGTTGCCGCCGCCAGAGAGCCGATCTCTGTCGGGAGTCGCCGGAGAGCTGCGCCGGCTTGGGGGGCGGGAGGGATCGAGCTGTCTGTATTCTCGGGGTGCTAGGACCCAGCAAATCTTTCTCTCTGCTCCCGGCGGCGTTTGGGGCCCTCCGCGCGGCCCGCCCGACATGCGCGAAACGTGGGATTGCCGGGCGTCTCCGCCGCTAGCAAGCCGATCTCTGTCGGGAGTCGCCGGGGGGCTGCACCGGCTCGGGAGGCGGGAGGGACCGAGGCGGCCGCGCTCCCACTGTGCTTGGACCGAGCCAAGCTTCTTCCCCTCGTGGATCGTCCCCGGCTCCCAGCGTCTGGGGCTTTCCCACGTCTCGCCCCGGCAGCCTGGTCCGCCCTACCACATCTCCCCCGCCATCTCAGAGAAATACG
Source organism: Dinomys branickii (assembly GCA_004027595.1). Taxonomy (NCBI): domain Eukaryota; kingdom Metazoa; phylum Chordata; class Mammalia; order Rodentia; family Dinomyidae; genus Dinomys; species Dinomys branickii. Next base: position 562 of record PVLD010032929.1, read on the forward strand.
CCCAGTTTAAACTTCCCAGCCGAGGTCCCGGCATTCACGCTCGCCAAGTCTGTCTCGAGCTGGTGGTGTTTATTAAGGAGGTTCGCTCCCTTGCTGCTCACCTGGTCGCCATCTTCCCCGGCTCCCTGTCCCTTAAGCTTTCTGCTGAGAGTTCCGCTTAAAAGGCTGTACAGATATTGGTTAGATACTCCCTGCGGAGTGACCTGGTTGAGGTGTGTAAGGCCGCTCCCCCGCCCTCCCAGGGTTCCCAGCAGGTATAGGGATGGATCTCCTCCCCCACTCAGTGATCTGGTCGCGAGCGCAGATAGCTCATCAGTTTTCGGAGTCCCTGCAGGCAGGAAGGTTCCAAGGTGCCAGTTTTTTGTGCTATGCTCGCGATCCGCCGCTCGCAGCCACTTGTTTCCTCGCACTCTCCGGGTCTGGGGGAGGGAGCGGGATGCTCTGCTCCTCTGCTCCTCGCACCACCCTGGCCACGGACCGCAGGTTGCCGAGGGTCTAGGCTGTGCAGCCTGCCCGATGCGCGCAAAATGTGGGACTGCCGGGCGTTGCCGCTGCTAAAAAGCCGATCTATGTCGGGAGTTGCTGGAAAGTTGCGCCGGCTCGGGAGGTGGGAGGGACCGAGCTAGCTGTGGCCCCCAGGGCCCTCGGACCCAGCCAAGCTCCCTACCTGCGCGGAGCGTCTCTGGCTCCCAGCGTTTGGGGCTTTCCAGCATCTCGCCATGGCAGTTTGGGCCACCCTACCGCATCTCCCCCGGCAGCTCAGAGAAACACGTTCAGTTTGATCTTCCCAGCCGAGGTCCCGGCATTCACGCTCACCAAGTCTGTCCCGAGCTGGTGGTGTTTTTCAAGGAGGATCGCTCCTTTGCTGCTCACCTGGTCGCCATCTTCCCGGAAGTCCTCGACAGTGTATTTTCTTCCAGGGATATAGAATCTTAGTTCAACACATATGGGATGTTTAACCATACAGAGCATTGCATAATATTATCCCACCTAAAGGACCACTCACAGTGCACTTACCACCACTGAAAGAAACCTCTTTGACAATAAAAATTAGATACATATCAAATTTGTATTTTTAAATCTGTTTATTTGCCCCATTTCTGTTGTCAAGTAGTGCTATTTGCATTCCCTATGGAAATATGAAAGATACACTGAGACTGACATGGACAAATGTTAAATTATTGTTGAGGAATGTTTCTTCAGGATGAGATGCTGCATAGTTGGAAAGGTAGGATTACATAGGGGAAGAAGTTAATTATAATTAAACCATACAAAGAATGTTGTTTGCTGATTCAGAGATACACAAGCTGGAATACTCGTGCAGAACTGCTTCGAATGGAGGCAAGCAGGCAAGGCGGGGCCTTTATTTATTATCTGCTTGTTGAACGTGGACAGTAAGGAAGGGAGTTGAGTTCCCTAGAGGCACTTTAGCAAAGATCAAGGCTTCTAGGGAGACTAATCTGGTACAGTGTAGCACTGAACATTCTTAGCAGTGAGAAGAAGGATTATTTTGTTTTTAAAGGTGGACAGTTTGCAAGGTGCAGAGCAAATTAAAATGCTCATTTCAAAGAATGAATTATTAGTATTGATGATATAAAATTTGCTCTTTTCACATTGCCTTTTAAAAATGTTGTCTTGCTTCTTTTTCCTTAATTTTGCAATTATAAAATCTATTTGTAATGTCAGTGACAAAAAGGAACCATTTATTTTAGAGTACAATAGAGTCTTATTAAGCAAAGGATCAATGAATACTGTTAAGAAGAGTATTACGTATATCGAGTGTTTTCCCTGGTTTGCTTGGGCAACAAAAATAAAAAACAACCCTCTGAGACTGGGTGCATAAAACAGTGGCATCTTTTTCGCACAGCTCTGGGTACTGGGAAGTCCAAGGTCAATATGTCAGCTGATTCTTCCTTGAGGTTTACACACTGAGATTGCTTCATTGTATTCTGACATAGTGGACAAAGAGTTCTGGTGCTTCTTCCTCTTCTTATGAGGGCACCAGGCCACAGGGCTAAGAACCTCAGGACCTCATTTAAATCTTTCCTCTTGTTTTTCAAGCCCTTTATTCAAACTTAAATTAGGTGTTACTTTTATATATTGACATCTTCCCAAAGCATCATGCACTCTTTGTGTAGCTTTTGAGACGCAATTGAAACATGGTGTATGATATTCATCAATGGGTATCTGTTGAGTTTTTAGCTAAGTGTGAGGCTAGGATGTGAAGCCTGGTTGGAGGGGGTAGGGCACTGGTGATGTGGCCTGGAATGGTCCCTTTCCCTCCTTCCTTGCTGGATTTCTCTGTGATTCTTGCTGCCATGTCTTGAGCTGTTTCTCCTCCATCACGCTGCCCTGCCTTAGAGCCAACTGACTCTTGACAGAAGCCTCTACAAACTGAGCCAATATAAACTCTTTTAACATATTTGTGAGTATTTTGTGCCAGCAACAAGAAAATAACTAAAAATTCATTTAAAACATGTTGCAAATTTATAATGAAACACCTTATGAATGGGATCATTTTATACAGTTATGTGCTGGTAAAAGTTTAAAACCTTTTTCTCAGGGTACAATGCTGCCATGAATATCAGATGACCTTTTTTATGATATTAATGTAAGTACACTAATGAAAATATGTCAGAGCGATGCTTTTTATCAGTGAGAAGAAATTTAGTCTGAATTATTAACATGTAGTTCTATCACAATCCAAGCTCAGATAATAAAAAAAATAGATCAATTATCCCCTACTTTATAGTATTCATTATTTTCTGTAGTGGAAATAACTTCACTATTTCTGATGCCAAATTGCCAATTAGTGATTATGGACTTGAGCAGAAACATACAGCAGATCTATATATTCAATTTATATACTAAATAGATATAAGTAATATTGAGAGCATAAATATTGATGAAACTAGGTGATTTGAGTATATACTTAGTTTTAATGCACTTTATTTTAAGTTAAGTAATCTGTTTTTTGGTTTCTTCATCTTTACTTTATTAATTTTGTTTTATTTTAAAGAGAATAAAAAAGAATAAAAAATTAGAAAGATACAGAATTTCACTAAATAAGATGATAGAAATTCAACAGTGGTTATTATATTCCATATTGTTGTCTTCAAATTAGTTGTTCAGATTACCATATGTAAGCATGCACAATTGGTCCCTCAGACAAAGGACTTCAATGTGGAACACATAAAGAATGAAAAAAAATTAGGACTGCAAAATTCAAAGACCCAATGTAAAACAGGGCATCTGAGATGAATACACACTTTGTAGGTGAAGAAATACAAATGCAAAATAAATACATGAAAAAAACGGTCAATATCATTAATCATTCTAGAAATGCAAATTAAAAGAACAATGAGATTCCATCTCATCCCAGCAGATTGGTTATTATCAAGAAATCAACCCAGAACAAATGCTGGAGGGGCTGTGGAGGAAACAGAACACTTCTCCACTGTTGGTTGGAGTGCAGACTGGTTTCCTTGGTAAACTATTGCAAAACTGCATTGAATAGTTGCTGGGAATTTAATACTTTGATGTCGTGGACAGTGATGGTTGGTTCCAACAAAACTTTAGTCTGCCTAGGGTAAATCGGACAGCTAAAAGCAGGTGAGTCAAGGGATGATAAGAAATGCTGTTGAGTAAGTATATCATGCATGAAATGTAAAAATCTTACAGACACAGCATAGCAAATGTTCTGTACTTCAAGTAGTATATATGAAGAAGACTTGTGTTCCTCTGGCAGATTAAAAGAAAAAGGAAACAGCAATCATTAATAGCCTCATAGGTATTAATAATCACAGAATGCTTCTGATGAGAAATCTATCGGGCAGATTCGCTAGTTTACGTTGATGTACAAAGCAATGCCCAATATTACAAGCTGACCAAGATACACCAGTTAATTTTCATATTTTGTACATGTGTAAAGATGGTCAGAAGGCAGCTCTGGTCATTGTAATAAAGAGGTCCTGACTGAGAACAGGTTCTCTGGGCATTTGCTTCAGCCCATTTGGTGCTGTTCTCCAATACTAAGAAGAGAACAAATTCTAAATTATTCTTAGAATAAGAAAATAATTTAGAATTATTAGAGAATAATTTAGAAGACTTTGCACCTACTGTTCAGTGGAACCTGGCTGAAGTGATACATATCAATTTCTACATGATTAAGGAGTCAAACCAAATTATAGCAAAGGTCTATACGTAATATGGTTGCCACCAAGTTCGAGGGAAATTATGTTAGTGAGTGCCAAAGGTTTTCTGATAATGCTGGAAAACTTTTTCATGACTGCAACATTTTATATATTCAAATTAAACTACTCATATATTAAATATTTATGGGAAAATACTGTGGGAGTCCTGTTTAATTTTTAAGTTATGAAACAATAAATTATTTCTAAACAATTTCTGGTTATAAGACTCTGCTAAAATATTTAAGGGAACTTGAGCCAGCATCCCAATTTGCACAAGAAAGGGATGACTATTGGAGCCAGACAAATTGCACAATCACTTTTATTAATATTGCACGTATCCTGCTTTTGTTACGGACTTCTTGTGGGCGTATGGAATATAGGGTCTTTTCAGACATGTTCAGCTTCGCTGTTTATGGGCCCATCTTTGGCCACTAAGAGGCAGCAAGATAGGACCTGCCTACAGGGAGTAGGTAAGGGTTCATCTGGGATGCATGAAAATCCCTCTATCACACTTACTTTTTGTATAAAAGTTTCATAAATGTATTCATTATCCTTTCATTAATGCCAGAATATACAGAATATAAAATGCAACTAAGTCGCAATTTTTCCTTCCAGAACCAAAATTGATGTAACTTCTGAAGCATGTAACTGCAAGTGTCTCAGCTCTAACAGGTCACACCCACTCCACAGCCCCAGAGGCACTCCCATCCCGAGTGGTGTCCACATAATGAACCCAATGATGACTGCCCTAATAAGATGTGCATTGAACCATGAGACGGGTCTTACAGGGTCATTTCTGCATGAAAAATGATAAAATGTATGTGCACATGTTTTATAAATTACAAGACGTGATAAGTACAATTTTGTAGGGATGGTGCCTATAACTATGGGTTCTCTTGACTGTAAGACAAACACTTTCTACATGAATCAAACCATTAATTCATGATGGTTCTTAATTATTATTGAACATATTTTTCTTCACAGGAGCTGTCAGTTAGATGTGCTTGCCAGCTAGCTTGTTTATTAAAACATTTCAGGCCTTTTAAATTCTCATTTACACTGCCTCGTGTTTTCCACTCCCATAAATTTGTATTATCAGCACATTTAACTACTGGGCTATTTAGGAGTTTGAAAACAAGAGTTGATTCATCATTTGCAATGTTTCACACATCTGTCATTTCTATTCTGCTGCCATTTGGGTAGTCTCATCTCTTATGACTTCATATTTGAATAATGGCAGTAGATTTCAGACTGTTCATTTTGCCTCTGAGCTTCCTTTTTCTATTACAATATGTACATTCACATTTATCTGGCATAATACCACCAGGTTCTTTTCTTCATCTACACTCCTGGAATATCTGTCATCCAAAGTCTTCTTTTGCTCTAAATTTTGTCTGTTTATTTCAACTCTATTGGCAGATACACATCTTTTGAAATGTTACAATTTACCCATGTATCCATTTTTCAAACTCAAAGTAAAACCTTGCCTCCTTCAATATATTTTAAGTAAAAATCCTATAGTTCAAAACTAATGTAATGCCTGTAGTGTGCACCAGATATGGGCATATATTTTAGACTTCAGTTGTACATTATCTGATAGAATTATTAATGTTTGTAAGTCCCTAGAAACACATCTCTAATTTCTTTACTCAGCAATAAATTACTTACATTCAATTTTTCAATAAATACTGATTGACCCTATTTTCTTCCAGGCCAGTTGTATTCTTCAGATAAAAAATATTCACTAAGGCCTTTTAATTTATTTAATGGTAGAGATAACTGATTGAAAACTTAATGCTATGAAGTACTTTAGATGTGTGTTCTTTTTCTCTCTCCCATTTATTTTTTGTGCCAAGCTGGTGTGTGCCTACAAGCACTATTTCTGTTAAATGAACAGCTGGATATTGTGTAGTAGGTAGTCAGTTGTTTGGGTAAATACATTAACTCCCAAATAGAAGCAGCCTGAAGGAATGAATCACAGTGATAGTTATTTCACCCTGGAAAAAGGAAAAACAACTATAGAAAAAATTTTCAACTTTCCCATGGCTGTCATACAGTGAGAAAGCACAATTCCTGCCATTAGAAACAAATTCAGACAAAAATGGCTTTCATAGAGGTGTCTTATTTATTTTTCATACAATCATTAAAACAGTTTATGATTTTTAAATTTTTATTTTAATAGACACAAAATTTTTGGAAGCTAATCATCTAACAGTTGAGAGTATTCATCTAGATCTAAGCCCAGCATAGTAAATATGTTGTAACAATAAGTCCACCGAAGAGAGAGTACAAGTTCTATTTATATTGTAAGTAAGGGAAACAGGCAAAATATTTAACTAAAAATTGTAAAGATTTTGGTTACATTTAAGCTTAGTTTATATCTCTATGTAAAATATTGACCTTAGACACACAATTAATGTGGTTGAAAATCTGTATTCACCAGTAAACCATGTCTTTTCAGTGGAGGCCAACAGTGGCTTGGATTAGGTATCGAAATTTATATATTATGTATATTTATGTATGCATATGTGTGCATATACATGTATACATAAAGGATATGCAATAAATTAAAACTGCAATAGTAAATACAATAAAATAGGGTATGACATCGGGATTAGGTCAGAATAAAAGATAGCATAGAAAACAAAGCTATGAAAGTTTTCCTTCAATATTCTCTTGGAGTATTTTACTATGTTATCATATGTGATTAATATATTTACAGACTAAAAAACAAAGCAGTTAATCAAAAGACACTTGATTATTATTCCTGAGATTCCTAAAATATGGACTTCATAATGTACTGTTTAAAAATTCTTGTTTACGCTTAGATTTAGGGTACCAAAATCTGCTTTCTTTCTAATAAGGAAACATACAAGAAATGTACAGTAGCGTGTTCTAATCACTATTGATAGATATGTTAAGTCATGTAGAGCTACATGGACATCTTTGTTAGTTCTTGTGAGTGCTTTGCTAGCTCAAAGTAAGTTGGCAACTATTTACTCCTATCAATTTTATTTTTCTCTCCTGTGAAAGAGTAATAATTATATTTACTTCATATTTTGCCATCTAACAATAAGTAGTATTTTGTCTTCCTCATATGCTCTTCATCACTAGGACAAAATATGGCATAACCAGTGTTCTGTATCTATTGTCTACTTTGATTTTGATTCTTTCCTGATATGTTTGGATTACATATGGCTGAACTTTTTAATTCACTCCTAATTTCATATCTTTAAACTGTGTTCTTTGAACCGGGGGTAATGTTGATATCCAGAGAATATTTGTCATCAAGAGACACTGTCGATTATGTAGGACAGTCTCATGCAGCGCAGAATTATCTGGCAATAATGTCAGATGACTTTAAGTCATTACTCCAAGGTTGAGAAAGTTTGCATTTCATTGTGTCTCGGTCACCCGTCTCTTTGCTTTGTCCTGGCCCAGCTTTATGGATACTGCCTTTTGCTCTTCTCTCACTACTAAAGACATTCTAATTTGATTTTGGGTAAATCTTCCCAGTTTTACCCACTCTCAGTCTCTGAATTACAGCACACTTCTATATTGTCACTTACTAGGAGTTTTGTCATTAAATCCAGGAAATATTGATTTGCTTCATTCTGAGGTGGAGCTTTCTGTTAAACCGAAGAAGAAAACCACAAAACTAAACACTGATTCATAAGAGGAAAAAAAACCTCATTCATACCAGAAATTTCATGGCCTAGTTACTTTCATGTCTGTGTTTTCCCTTTTAGGATTGGTGGGTGACACAGAGTGTGAAGATTTCATCAGGAGATTTTCTTTCTTCCTATCAGGAGGCTTCTTCAGCCAAGAAATGAAGTTTACAGCCCTCCATTTGGGCTCAGCCCAGGCACTGACATTCTAGGGTCTCCTTACAATACAGAAGGCCTAGTTGTGGTCGTCATCATAGAAGCGAAACTGTTACTGCTGGCACGGCCTGTATTTGCAGATGCTGGTGCGTTCTAGAAATCAGGTCCTCTAGATAGTCTTATAATATATATGCTCTATATTACATAACAAATTGCATAGACAATGATTTGTACTCTATTTTTGAAGCAAAGTTGAGAAAATGAACACTCCTGGAGCAGCCCATTTCCTCACATAACAGCATCTGCACACAATCTTTCCTTCCCTACACACAATCTCCATGCTATGTTCTTAGCAGCTCCTGAATCTCTTACACAAGAGAATTACTACAATGCCTAAATTACCCTTCATTAAATGTTATTCAAGCTAATAGCCTTATCTTCACCCAGAAACCTCTAGATATTTTTGAAAGGATTAGAAAAGACATCCCTGAGGGATCCTGAGAAGTGCTGACCAATGAGGCCTACTCACCTGAAAAAAAGCAAGATTAATTTAATGAAAGCAAGATGCTCTCCATTTATAGAGACGTTAATTCTGCTTAATATGGATGATGCAGTAATTAACATAGAACTGGATTTGAAAAGCTTGATTTTAGATGTTGAATAAATGCATTTGTCCTGGTGAATTAAAAATGTGATTATCTTGTAAACCTCATTGAAATCGCCTGCAATAGGTAATAAATATTTAGATTTTTTATAGTATCTTTAGTTATTCAAAAAACAATGATTTAAGTGAGGAATGCACATGTAAGATATTTTAGAAACTGGAGGTGAAACATTTCTATAATCTTTCATACTCCTCAGCACTGAGCATCGAACGCAAGGCTTTTGCACTGAGTCACATCTTCAGTCTTTCATTTTTTTATTTTAAGACAGGGTCTGGCTAAGCTAATAAATTGCCCATGCTGAACTCAAGCATGCCAGCTTCCAACCTCAACCTCCCAGAGTGCTGTGATCACAGTCATGTGCCAATATGCTGGGTTTGGGAGGTAAAAAACTTCAGAGTAAGGTAAATTGTATCACCTCCTGAAATCACATTCTAGATTTTAAGAGAATAGTGACTTCCTTTACATTTTAGTTATGTCCAAGAAATTTCATGAAGGCTTAATTTTTCTTACTCTTTCTACATATCTTTTTCCATTTTCATTGCAGCAATTTACAGGTACTGTTACAGTCATAAATTTAAAGACTCATTTGGGCTTTCGTCACTAATGTCTGATACGTTTTAATTTCAAATAGCATTTTAATGGAGCTCCTTTCATTAGTTATTCAATATTTAGAAGCCATGTCACATATAATATCTTCAACTATTTAACACTTGCTAATTTCTAAAAGAGAAGTTTAGCTGAGTATAGTGGCACATATCTATAATGAATGTCATCTGAGGCTGGTTAAGGAAGATTGCAGAATTTGTCCAGTATAGGAAACTTAGCCACTTAACTAGATTTCAAAAGACAAAAAACAAAAAGAAGAATTCAAAAAACTGGTCTGGCGATGTCTGTCAGTGTGACCATCCTGAGTTATACTCCTGTACTTCAAAGATAGACAGAGAGAGAGAGGAGAAAGGAATCCCAGTATTTGATTTATACAAACCAAAGTATCAAACCTGGTTTAGCTTATGAATCAAGTCTCTAAAATATCTTTTCTAATTTAACTTTCAACTTAGGTGTCAACATAATCCTAATTACTGTTGAAATCCTAATATTTTAAACACTGTAATGTCTTCCATGTATTCAAGACAATATCTAACTGTCCTTTCACATATGTATCTTTCAAGAATAGTAGCTGAAATGCCAAATCCTCAAGGAAATAGTCATTTATGCATTTTAAAATTTCTTTTTTCTTCTATAAGGGTTTAGTGAATGGTTTTTGTGGATAAGGAAATATACTAGTTGCTTAGGAATGAATGGTAAAAAGTCTGTGGTTTATCATTTTTTTTTCTGTTTTGTTCTTTCTTGCATAGATTTTCGTTGTACTGGTTACAAAGATGTATCAGAATATGTTTAAGTAGTTTTGCAAAATAAGTAAACATTTGTGGGAGACGGACAACAGCAACAACAAAGATGCCTGGTTCACCGGCTGTGCGCAGGTTGGTGAGGACGCGACGCCGTTTACGTAGAACCTTTTGTGAAATCACATAGGAAAGATGGCGAAAGATTTTGTTTTTAAAAGAAACACATAAAAGTCACAGGTTGCATTTTTATACACAAAGGCAGAGAATGTTAGAAACAAAGTTTCTTCTCCAGCTTAACAGAAATCATTGAAGTTATTTAAAGGATTATAAAAATAGAAAAAAAGACTATTTTAAATATTAGCATAGTGATTATAATGAAAGAGAATGAAATAGAAAATCAAACATTTAGAAGCTGCATATTATATTTCGGAGGCCATAGTAATCCTCTGCAAAACATTTGTCTTAAACGATGAGTTTAGTGAACACTGACTGAACAGGATTGTGCATTTTCATAAAAGTTTTCACATTTAACAGGTAAGTAAGATTGATACTTTTGTTCATATTCTCAATTCACCACTTTATCAAAACTGGCTCCTTGACGCAGAGCAGTGTCTGTATTTCCACATCCATAAGAAAGAAGCAATTGCTTTCTGCTTTTTAACATTTTGATTTTTTTTTCCTTCTGCAGCTTCCTCAAGCAAAGGATTTGTTAGCTTTGAAAGAAAAACCTAACCAGAAGAGTTTACTACAAACAATGTAGAACTACAAATGGGAAGAAACAAATTCCTAACAAATGAGTTATGAAGCAAGCATGCTTTGCTTCTAAATATTTAAAACACACAATTGTGTACTTTCAGGGTCATCTTATTCTATTATATTTTCATTACCAAGTCAAATTTGAAAAAATACAAGTTATGTATGGGAGAAATTATCACCCACATGTCCATGAAGTTAAGAAATTTTGAACTTTTCTTTCTGTGCTGTGTAGAAATGACAGACAATTTTGTATGTGTCTGCCTCACCTTACCCTGTTCATGCAGAGAAGTCTACAGTTTTGTTAATCATAGTTTAGTACATGTTGGGTGTGCCATACTAATTGTTCTAGCAGCCCATAATTAAACATTTTGTATAGAGTTCCATGTTGTGCACTAGTACTGTACATTGTCAAAGTGAGAGGCATTATAGACAATCAACTCTTTCACAAATACATTCTACTGAACGTATGAAGGGCCCCTTTCTATAAAATATATGGTAAATTAAATAACAGGTAAAATGGGAATAGGATTAAAGTATTACATTCCTTCATGTTATTATTTTTAAAGCCCTGAACTTTTATATCTCCCATACCAAAACTATTTTCTTTGACCTGCATTCTGCTTTAGTGCATGTATTAATTTCATTAACCATGCTAATTTGCTATTCCAAGCAATACTTTCAGTATGTAATAGCACAATATTAAATACTTAATATTTCATTAAAACAATATACCATTAATAACATTTGCTTACATTTCACATTATATATTCACATTTTAAATTATGTATGTATATATTGACTTTTTATTATGCCTATAGAAAAGACAGTCTTGTTGAAATATTTATACTACAAAAGAAATATGTCCATGTGTTAGTTTACACTACAGTAATCCAATCCTAAGTTATTATTTTTGTTTGTTTGTTTGGCGGTACTGGGGATTAGACTCAGGACCCTGCGCTTGCTAGGTAGGCGTTTATCCCACTGAGCTATATCCCCAATAAATACTTTTTTGTTTGTTTGTTTTTTGGTACCGGGGATCGAAATCATGACCTCACTTGCTAGGCAGGCGCTGTACCGCTGAGCTCTATCCCCAGCTCTGCGATCCTAAGTTAATTAACTTAAAAAGAAAGAAGTTTTACTTTGGGTCCCTGTTTTGGAGGTTTTGGTCCACAGGTCCAATGAACTCATAGGACCTGTGTCTGTGGTGAGGCCGTAAATCAGGATGGGAGCATTCACTGCTCCCTATATGTAAACAGAAGGAAAGAGGAAGAAGAGGTACTGAGGTTTTCACACCGTATACCCCCTTGGAGGCGACAGAGTTTGTGGCCTCAGTTATTTGCAAATTTTTTCTCAGAAACTAGTTAATAATTGTTTTCAGAAACCCCCACAATTTGTCAGAAACTAAAAATACCCTCTGCAATTGTCTTTTTTGTAGGAGGTTTGCAAGTGACTAATGCAACAGCATTATTCAGTTTTCCTTGCTGTTGATTGGCTGCTGCCCTGTAACCCATCTCTAGCTGATGAACCGGGATTCCTATGTCATAATAGGTTGCTGTGGGTTTAGCTATCTCCACTGTTCTTGCCTTTGTTTTTCATAACACCCTAAGATAACTAACATGCAACCAAAATGCTCTGTACCTTCCAAGGCTTTATCTATACAGTATTTATTAAATAACTGTGGGAGACATAGCATATTTAGAGCATAAACTATTTAAAAATGGACATGTAAAAGCATTTTTCTGATTATATCTGTAATTTGTGGTTTTGACAATTCTCAGTGCTCTAGCTATATAACCACTGTGAATTCCAAGGGTCCACTGTACTTTCTCTGGTAGTCTACTACAATGAATTAATACCTCCCATTGAACTGCACTTCTTAACATTGTCACTATTTTCCAATAGCAGCAACTTGAAGAATAAGCCTTAACACATGGCGTTTTGCAGGATCTTCTAGGTCCAAGCTATGATGGCAAATTAGTATAAAAACTCATTTATTTGGATGATAAACTTAAAATTTTTCCATACATAACTGTGTGACTATATGAATTCTCTAATTTATGCAAATTTTAACGATGTCAAAGCCTTTTCATTTGTAAGAATATTCATAATCTTGTATTTTAAACTAATAGTAAAATGTAAATTCTTCATGGTGATATGTATTAGGTAATAAGGGATAATTTCTACAAAATGCTCCACTAATTTAGAATATATTGTGTAGAAACTCATAAATTGACTTAGGAATAAAATTAGAGATGAACATAAAATTGCAAAATTTAATTTAAAGTGAAACCTGGATTCATCTAGAAAAGCAAATGCGATACTTTAGAGAAAAGATAAGGAAAACATCCATACCATACGTAACAAAATTTAAGACTAATAATGCAAATATTGAGAACAACCTCAAATACTTCTAGAGCAAAGAGCACAATCTACTAAACAGCATAAATCAGAGGAGCATCAAAGAGTGCTCATGAAAACAATTCAAAAATGATTGGAACCAATTTGTTATTTTGAATAAACGACTTTTGAAACCAGAAGCCAATTTTATTTCAAAGGTGACTATCACAACTAGGTACTTGGAAAGTTGAGGTACAATCATTCAAACTCAAAGACAGTTTTGGGGACTTTGTAGGCAAGTGGTCAAAACTGGAGTCCATACTCATAAGTGAAATAAATCAGCGGTACATGTGCAGGCAACGTATTGTATCACTGGTGTAAGAACCTGAGGGTGGGAATATAAACTAAGAGACATGAAGGAAATCTGTTCAAAAACAAAGAACAGATGGGACGAGGGAAAGGAGAAAAG
>PVLD010032930.1:0-14152 GCA_004027595.1 Dinomys branickii
AAAGAAAAAAAAAAAAAGAAAACAAACTCACTACATTTTAAAAGATCCAAGTCACACACAGAATATTCTCTGACCACCATGAAGCTGAATTAAAATAAGTAAGATATATGGGAAAAAAACCAAAATATTTGGGTATCAAACTGAGCTCTAAATTACTCATGGGTCAAAGAAGAAGTCAAAAGGGAAATTAGCACTTCGAACAGAATGAAGATGAAAGCACATGTACCAACTTTTCAGAATGCCGCTAAATTAGCACTAAGGGGGTATATATAGCACTTCTATAGTAGAAAAGAAACATCTTACATCAATGACCTCAGTTTCAAACTTAATCCCAACATAAGCAGAAGAAAAGGAAATAAGTTCAAAATGGGAATCAAAAAACACAAAACAAGACAACAGTAGATAAAAGCCCTTGAAAAGATCAGTAAAACTGACAAACCAACACGAATCAGAAAAAAAAGACAGAGAACATGTTACCAACAGTGAATGTGAGATGCCATCATTAAAGATGATTTTTATCAGTATGTTTGCAGCATATAGTGATTACACTCGCTGAAGAGAGCCGGTACACATACACAGCACACCTTCAGTCTTATTTTCCCTCCCCCCCTTTTTCCTCCCCCCCCCTTGGTCCCTTTCCCATTTGGGAAAGATCTAAGGAAACATTATGATCAATTTTATGTTTATAAATTGGAAAACTTAGATGAAATTGACAAATCTTTTATTTTTGTCTTTTTGCGACAGGGTCTCACTGTGCCATTCAGGTTGGCCTTGAACTCACTTTGTAGCCTGGGTTGGCCTCAAACTTGCAACAATCCTCCTGCTTCAGCTTCCCAAGTGCTAGGATTACAGGCATGTCACACCATGCCCAGCATATGGACAAATCTTTTAAAAGATAAATTTCCAATCTCATTTAACAATAAATATTTAAACTGAATAGACTTTTGTACTTAAAATCCTCCCTACAAAGAAAATATAGCTCCATATAGCTCCACTGGTAAATTCTTTTAAGGAGAGAGGGAGACAGAGAGACAGAGAGAGACAGAGACAGACAGACAGAGAGAGAGAAGGAAGAAGTGGAGAAGGGGAGGACCAGAGGAAGGAGAAGAAGAACCACCCTAAAAAGCTTTTGCATGCCAAGGAATAAATGCTCCTCACTCAGGTTTTGAGGCCAGAATTACCCTTGTACCTAAAACAAAAACATTGTCACAGATCTGTACCACTCATTAACATAGATCTTAAATTTCTAAACAAAATTTTAATAGATCAGGAAAGTGTAGAAAGGATAATACAATGTGACCAGGAAGAATTTGTCCCTGGAATATGACATTGCTTTAACATTTTTTTTAAAAAAATCAGTGTAATTTATCACATCAAAAGTTAAAACAGAAAAACCACGTGTCCACCAATATTAGGGAAACTGGGCCAGGCATGGTGGCACATGCCTATAATATCAGCACTTGGGAGGCTGAGGCAGGAGGATTGTTGTGAGTTCGAGACCAGCCTAAACTACATAAGTGAGCTCAAGGCCAGCCTGCACTGCATAGCAAGACCCTGTCTCAAAAAGACAAAAGAAAAAAAAAATTTAGGGAAACTGAGAGAAAAAGAGAATCAGAATGAATCAGGATTTTTCCCTAAACATGTAACAGATGCCACAGCAAACTCCCAAAAAGCAAAAAGGATGCCAACCATTGGGTTTAATATTCAGGAAGGTAAGTTTTTACCTTTTCATAATAGTTTCAGTGGGAAGGTGGGGATAACTGTCAGAATTTCCAGGGCCAGTGAGTAAAGGGACTAAGTATTGTCCATGAGTGAGACTCAGTCCACAATCTACTACTCAGTCCACAATCTCAACCACACTGCTTGACCAGAGCAGAGAAATACCTCACACTACTTCCTATCTGGAGATAAACTACAGCAAATAAAATATCCTCAGCCCTTAGCTAATATAAATTCAGTTGGTCCTACACAAACTGTGACTACACAGAAAGTGCTTACCCTGAAATATGCTAAAGAATTTTTCAGCCCCCAATTGTGTTTTGTGACATAGGAATTTAGGGAAAAGAAAATGGATGCTTTAAACCTAATTGACAAACTTAGAAACAAATAAATCACTAGGAGTAGATGGCACCCACCCAAGGGTCTAAAGGAACTCAAGGATGAAATTGTGAAGCTGTTGGCCAAATTGTAACCTTGCAGTTACAAATGGCCCGTGCCACCAGGGTGGCAGATTGCCAGAATGACTTCTTCCCATGACAAGGGCTGCAGAAACCTAAGAAGCACAGACAAAGAGGCTGAACTTCCAGTCCCAGTATATTGTTGAAAACCATTATGAAGTGGGAGCCTTCCACAAAAGTAGGAAGCCTAATCTTTTCTTTGGACTGTGACCCTCACTGTCTGAGCAGTACAGGAAAGTATAGTGTAAGGAACAACAGCTAGAAGTTGCAAAAAGCACTCCTGTGTCTCTTCTGCTGCTACTGAAATTGTAAGTACCCTGTGCCTCATTCTCATCTGTCAAATGAGAATAATATTTATCCTCTTTGCATCATAAAAGTATTAGGGGGCTGAGAGGAGGTGTTATAGTCAGGATTTGCAAGGGGATAGACTTAATACAGGGCCCATTATTTATAGGGTTATTTGATAATATTCACCCCAAAAGTCAAGTGCAGAAGAGTGCAAGAGATCTGTCTGCACATTAGCAACCTGAAGAATCCAGCCAAGGGCCTAGATCCCTGGTCCTACTGGAGTCCAGCTGAAGGCCTAAAGCCCACAGCAATGTCTCATGAAAATTAGCATCAAGGATCTTCCACTATTCAGGCCTAAAGGCCAGTGGTGGAAGCTAGGAAGTCTGCACTAGCAGAGTAAAGGATCTGTGCCAGCAGGCTGAGGGATCTGCACTGGAGCCAGGAAGTGATGCTCAAGGTGAAGGCCAGACCTCTCCTGAAGAAAGCAGCAACAGCAACCTTCCCTAGTGCCAGCCAGGACCCAAGCTCCTCCTCCTATAAGAACAGCCAAGCTCATATCAGGAATACCAACTGCCACAATCTTTTCCAGGAAAATCAACAACACACAACCTTTCCCTCCCCTTCTCCTTTATGCCTTTGGCAACAATCCTCAGGTGGGTCTTCCATGCACAGACCCACAGTGACTCAGTTCGGCTGGGCCCACTCAAATTGACCATTAAGTAGGCCGCTACGGGAGGTAGTAGAGATTACTGTGGTTTGTGTCAGAAAGTAAGTAAGGCTAAGCAAATCTGTGATGTCTGTGTAATACAGAGAATAATAATGATGATAACAATAATAATTATCTCCTATTAAAACATGTAGGAAAGAGGCCAAACCTCCGATAATCGTCTTCCCCTGCCAGCTGCTTCCCTTTAGTTCTCTCTCCTCCCCAATTTTCAGTAGTTTTCCCCACCCTTCGCCTTCGAGTGCTATTTATAATTGCTTCTCTGACGTCTTGTGTTTTACACACGCCTCCACTCTGAACTCATCAGTTTTGCTCCTACCATTGTATCCACAGTAGCTCTAGGAATCTTCCCTGTTTCTGCTAAGGATACCACAAGCTTGCCCGGGACTTGGTTCAAAACCCCAACGCAGGCTTTGAGGTTTCCTTTCTCTTCCACTGAACTCAGAAATGTGCATATTCCTGAGCACTCCCGCATGCACATTAATACATTCTGCAGCTCTTGCCACTTCTCCAATGCAGTGACCGTGGAGTCTATTCCTTCACTTCAGTCCTCTACAACACTGACTGACCTAATTCAGTTCCTGTTTTCTGAATGCTCGCTCAGAGTTTTCCATGTGCCAGTTCTCAACAAAGATGCTGAGTAGGTGATGGTGTACAAGCCATGAGTCTCACCTGAAAGTTTCTCAGGACTGAGCGCTGGTGGAGACTTTTTATAAAAAGGAGGCCACATGATGCAGTGAGTTTAATGAATGAGGTAATAATGAGCATTGATAGAAGAGGGCATCAATAATAATAAAGTTCTATTAGAAGCAATGCATCTAGTCCAACATATGATTGTCAAGAGAGGCTTCCTGGGCTGGGGAGATAGCTCAGTGGCACAAGCGCCTGCCTGGCAAGCACAAGTCCCTGAGTTGGATTACTGGTACAAAAAAAAAAAAAAAAAAAAAAAGAGGCTTCTTGTGAGATGGTATTCCTAAAATAAACCTTCAAAGGAAGGGTATACACCTATTGCTATGTAGAGGATAGAAGATAGTGTATGGGAGGGAAAAAGAATTCCAGGCAGAATTGCAGAAAATGCTCAGGAAGTTATACACATCTTAGGTTAACCAGATTTGTGCAGGAAGTAGCTGGCCAGCAGTCTGGAGAGGGAGCAGGAATTAGATACCTGAGAGTCCTGAAAACATAATGGCAAACTTGTACTTAGAAGTTATGGCCGTTGGGGCTGGGGATATAGCTCAGTTGAATAAGCACTTGCCTGGCAAGTGCAAGGTCCTGAGTTCGATCCCCAGTAGCACAAAAAAAATAAAAAATAAAATAAAAGAAGTTATGGCCGTGTGGAGCCATAGGAAGAGCTTAAGCACAAAGAGGATAGAGATTGCTTTTAGCAAACTCATCCTATCAGAGCCCAGCCGCACGCCTCTGAAAGGCTGCCATCCAGCCTAAAAACCTCACAGCCTGCTGCCAGCCAGCCTTATCTCTGGCACACACCAACACCTAAATGCCTCTTGGTACCATTGCCACGAAACACTCAGCATCGCTTTCAGGGTGCAGAAAATCTTGTGAAGCCAAGCAGCATTTCATCTCAGGAAAACTGTCAGGACCTCCTACCTTAACAAGTATAAAGCCATATAACTCCACCTTCCTGAAATGAAGGCTGGCTAAATGTTTCTCCTCTCCTTTTTTAAAAATTCCCCAATAGCTTGGCATTTCTTCTCACCTGATACAACTTCTGGCACTCAAATCTTTGCCCTGTGCACTCTGGTCTCCATTGCTTGGTTAACCAATTATCTTACACCTTTAACTTCTTCACTGAGTGTCTCTTTATTCTTTTATCTAATGGCCATGTCAACTTATGTTATGCAGAACTGGAAGTCAGGCCCAGAATCCTCTTGCCTCTAACTCCCTGACCATTATTTCACCCTCTGATGCAACCAGACCCAGGTCCCTGTGACGACATGTTCAGCCCTGCTTGGCTCTGTTATCTGCTTCCTCATGGGCATTGCTCTTCATCTGCTGATCTCTTTGGGATCTTCAAGTCCCGCCAACATCCTAAGGGGTGCAAACATATTTTGTTTTTCTCAGTTCTAAAAGTCTTTACCCAGAGAGCTGTTTTCACTAAAATCTGTTTCACAAACAAAGAATGAACTATGTGATCACCCAACATCCTATCCTTCCAGTTTCCTCCCTGGATTACACCCTCATACCAGTGATCTCTCTTCACTGAGATTTCCAGTCTCTTGACCTCTCTAGTCTCTCCTCGCTCCCTCCCACACCTTCACACCCATGTGACACACCATGATTGATTACTCAAATCTCTTTTTCGCTGATATGCTGTACTCAGTCTTCATAAAAATAATTCATAGAACTCCTGACCAGTCTCTTCATTTTCAAGTTTCTTTCTACTCTAAAAATTCCAGTAACTCATTTTCTAATTTATTCTCTTAAACCTTATCTCTGATCACTCAACTACTTTGATCTCAAATCTTTAAGAAATGCCCCTTGTCCATCATATCACCGTGATATATGTGCACCCATGTTTATAGCAGCACAGTTTGTAATAGCTAAATTATGGAAACAACCCAAACTTCCATCCACAGAGGACTGGATTTTAAAAATGTGGCATTTTTATATAATGGAATATTACTCAGCTATGAAGAAGGACAGATTTGGGGCTTTTGTAGGCAAATGGTCACAACTGGACACCATACTCATAAGTGAAATAAAGCAGAGGTTCATGTGCTGGCAATGTATTGTATCACTGGTGTAGGAATCTAAAGATGGAATGTGGATTGGGGGATGTGAAGGGAATCTGCTCAAAGGTAGGGAGCAGGTGGGATGGGGGAGGAAGAAAGGGACAAATATATACCTATGTGTGTATATTCAGGTTAGCTAATATGGTGCCACTGTTGACCTGTGTCACTTTATGGTAAGGAACAGTTCATGATTGTTTGATCAAGATTGTATATATGTGATTTCAGGAGCATGCACTTTGAGGTTATCAATGTGTGGTGCGGTGACCATTGGTGATTCTCTGTCGCTTTGTCTGTAATTCGATTTTAATTGTACTGCTCTTGTGCTACTTTGTGTCTTTTTGTTAGCTTTCCTTTTTTTGTTGTTTTGGGTTTTTTTGGTTTTCCTTGTTTATACTTTTAAAAATTAAAAAAAATTTTAAAAAAGAAATGCCCCTTATCTATCAAAGAACTTCACTCCCCTGAGACTCACATTCCAGAGCCTCCTGCAGCCATCTGTCTGTTATCTCTCTCAGTTCCTGTCCATTTTTAGTATCCTATGACCATCCTGAACTCACTTCCCAGACATAGCACCAACAGCCCACACATATCTCTTCCTTGATTCCCTGTACTCCCCACAGACATCCCAATCTCTACTTTCCAAAGGGAAGAAATATATACATCCAAAAGTGTGGTGTGTGTGTGTGTGTGTGTGTGTGTGTGTGTAAAATATTTGCTCTGTTAAAATATATCAGAAATTTGAACTTGAGTCATAGTGGTAACACCAATTTCTCTAATTCAGTCTGTGCTTTGGTTAAAAACTTTTAGTGATTTCTGGGAGAATCCAGTTCCCTCCACCTATATACTGAAGGCAGTGCTTTGTCTCCTCTGTTGCTCCAGTCCTGTTGGCAGTGTCACCTACAAAGTACCCACCATGTACCAACATCTCCTCTTGATGAGAAAGCCATTTCCTCGTGGATAGCCCCACCCCAAGTCTCTTCACTTGGTACCACATTTACCTAAAGACAAGTCACTCAAAAGGGAAGACTTCCCTTCATCCATGCACCCTTTGGGACCAGGATCCAAATTTAGAATTCTAGGACAGATTCTGGGCATTCCTCACATCCCGTGATGTATGGAAGGCTAAAGTGAAATCTACAACTTGAGTTTCTGCTTGAAGTCTCTTTCTTCCTCAGATTCAGATACAAAGCTGTTGAGACTGGCTGGCAGAGAAAATCTCCAAAAAGAATAAACTTCTTTTCTCTAAATTGTTTTCTATTCTCCATTCCTCTCTGTCATTATGTCAACTCTGGATTTCTATCACAGACCAAAGCAATGGAGGGATTTTGATTCCTAGTGAAGCTTTCCTGTGCAAGGGGTGGAAAACACAAGTCATTAATCCAAAGGCTTTTTCCACCACTGATGACCCCGAGAATGTCATTTACTTTGGGAAGGGCACAATTCATCTGACTCATTTACAGCAGAGCTTCTGTGAGAACTTTCAGAGATGGTAGAGCTGGAATAACACAGTGCACAAGCATCTCAAGGGCAAAGGTGTTCATCAGCAAGTATTGGCTCATAAGGTATAGAAGGTGCTTAATAGTGCACTTCTAACCAGAAAGTTTCACATTTCAACACTGGTGCAGAGGTGATGGTAGGGGTGATGGTGCACCAGAGAAGTAAATGATGGTCTCTTATTCTAAAACCTGAAGGGATCAGCCTGCTTCAAAGTCTGGTTGGACATTCATTGCTGTGCTGATCTTACCTCCAAGAAATTAAGTCTTAGTTTATGCTAGAAATCCTCTAAAGTAAGATTCCTTGTTGCTTATATTTGAATGTTTTCTACTAAATGAGTTTTTAAATTCTTCTATATTAGGATATTATCCAATATCCATAAAACATCATTACATGTAATGGCATATATAATTTGAACATTTCAAAATCTATTTAAGATACTACAAAAATTCCATTGCTGTAAAAAATATATTTGCAATGTTAGCATGTTATACAGACATACTTTTAAAACATCAGTTTAATTATTCTAAGCTAAGTTTGACTCCTTTTTTTGTCTGGCATATTTTTGCACAAGATTTAATTTGGGGCTAAACAGTCCAACTGAACCAGAAAAGAAAAGGCACTATGAAGCAATTTCATATTTTCAGCACATTGTGTCTGTCCATACATTTTTAATATCATAAAATTGGCTTGTTCTGTAATATTTTGGTTGGAGATTTATGCATACTGTTGCCACATTCTTTAAACAGATGTGCAGTAAATTTGATGAAAAAAAATCTTCCACCTGAAACTAGGACACTTGCTCATTTAAATAATATAGAACAACAACAGGCACTGTGGATGTTTTAGAAACACAGGATGTTCTACAAACTAAAAGGTCTCAAAATTTGCAGTCACAGCTTTATTCCCAATTCATTGTGAATCGTCAAAACTTCTAACTGACATACTGCTATATTCCCTCAATGAACTGTCTTACCCATATCATCTTGTGTGTATGTGTGTGTGTGTGTGTGCGTGTGTGCGTGTGTGTTTTGTGGCAACACAAAACATCATGAAGTAAGAAGGTAAGCCTTTTTGTCAGAAATTAAAGCTCCATGGATGAGGTTTATACTGACTCTGTGTTTAGGGTTATAAACCACCAATCTTCAAGGTATGCCAAAAAGTGAAAAGAGCTTAGGCTTTAGAAATAAAAATCCTGTGTTCCAACCCTGATTCTGTTACTTACTGCTTAGAAAACCCTTATCTACTTCGCTAAAATGGAGATCATAAAACCTACTTTATGTAGAAGTCAAAAGAGTTCGCTGAAATCCTCCCTAGTGATCAGAATGGTGCACAGTACACAATAGTGTCCCTAAATGTTGTACTTAGTGTATCTTTATTTTTTGTTATAATATTGTCTTGATAATGAGTATCCTTGGTCTAGAAAGCTCCAGAAAATAGAGTGAAGGACTCTTTCTAAATCCATACCAGTCATCATCACAAGAAAGAAAGAAAGAAAGAAAGAAAGAAAGAAAGAAAGAAAGAAAAGCAATGCCCATTCCCTAAAGGTAAGAGAGTAGATATGCAAAATAGTATTTACAACAAAACCCTCCCCCAATCCACCACCTTTTTAGGAAGCATGTTTGATGTCCATTTCCCCACCACCTCCACAAGAGAAGAAGAAGGAGGAGGAGGAGGAAGAGCAGGAGGAGTAGAAGGAGAAGAACAAGGACACGGAGAAGAGGAGAAGAGAGGAGGAGGAGGGGATGAGGAAGAGAGGAGGAAGAGGAGAAATTCTTGGCACAGGCGGTCATGTGCCTCACACTTTCCACTCAGCAGACTAGAAAGAGGGAACAGAGTCCTGTTTTCCAGCTCCACAGGCGTTGCCCTTCTTCAGTCAATGCATCTGTTGACTAACACTTCTATTGCCGCTGTAAGTAGACACCTGGAGCAGGCTCTGAGGGTGTCATCTGCACGGCAAGTATTCAGGAGTTCCAAGAAGATGGCAGAGTGGTAAGCAGCCGCAAATCAACACCTCCAAGATCCAGAATCCAAACACTGGGAAATAACATCTTGGGGAAGAAAAGAAGGAGGGAGGTAGATGCCCAGGACCCAGGAGGGATCTAAACAGAAATTTGGAGCCCTCAGAGAAAGTGAAAATACAGACCTCAAAAAGGTCTCAGAAGAAGGAGGGGGAAATCTGTACTTTTTCTAGGTTACCAGCCTCAAGGCATGAGAGAGGAGGACCACATTTACAGAGATACAGTGAGGGTGGGTGACTCCAGAGGCTTCCAAGGGGAAGCATAACAGTGAAATGGAGCAGTGAATCTTGGGCACTACAACAGCTAGTGAATCCAAACAACTGCCATGTTCCCTGGAGAGGGTACTTGGCCAGATGTCATTTTAGGGAGGGGCTAACTGAACCCAGGACTAGGAGAAGCCATGAGATGTGTTGATATCCCACAGTGACTGGATGAAAGAAAACCACAGGAGATATCCACAGTAGGAGTGCTATGGTCAGGCCAACAAGAGATATCTAGAGTGTCACAAGATGGCCTGTGACAGTCGCTGAAAAACTCAGGCTCAAAACCAAAGACCAAGATCAGCCTGAACTTCTGTGGAGGTGAAAGCACTGAAATCAGGACTCCTCCCTAACCCTACTGCAGGCTTGCTGGGACCCCAGCATGAATCTGGACTCTGTCTGTCTTCTTTGCCTAGAAGTGATAGCAAAGTTGTGCCCTGAATTAGACACTACCATAAAATTGTAAACCCCAAAAGATGAACACAGGCTTGAAATAATAGAGAAATCTCTTTCTTGCTCTCTTTTTTCTCCTTCCTTTAAAAGATAGAAAATGAGAAAACATGGACACAAGATACAACCTCAGACCCCCCAGCTCACTCAAAGCAAATCTAGAAGGCAGTGAGGTGGAAGAAATCAAAATCCACCCAGCTGAGCTCTCTGAGATGCTGGTAGCAGAAGTAACAAAGCAGATGCATGGCTCCCTAGAAAAATAACAAATCAGAAATAATCGTACAGATAACTAAAGAGATGATGACCATAGTGAAGGACATGAGTAGTGAATCTAGAACAGATACAGACAAAAAAGAGGAGCTTTAAAAAGTGATAGAAACCATGAATGCCCAACAGGAAAGTGCTGGATTCCTTAAAACACATGTCCAGGAGATTAAAAATTCTACTGAAAGTAGATCCAGCAAAATTAACCAATGTCAAGATAGAATATCAGATCTTGAAGACATGCTGGCAGTTAGTGATCATCAAATGAAATACTTCTTAAAAATAGTAAGGGACCATGAACAATCAATTCACAGCTACTAGACGATGCAAAGAAGAATAGCATAAGATTAGTTAAGATCAGTGAAAAGTCAGAAGATAGCACAAAGGACATAAAAAACCTGTTCACAAAAGGTTAGCAGAAAACTTCCCAATCATGGAAAAAGAATATGACATAAAGATAAATGAGAACTCCAATTAGTCATGATCAGAAAAAACTACACCAACGCATACAGTAGACAAGATTTCAGAAATTCAACACAATAACAGAATATTAAAAGTTGTTAGAGAAAAGAAACAAACCACCTATAAAAGAAAACACATCAAAATCACAGCAGACATCTAAACACAAACACTTACATCAGGAAGAGTTTGGGGGGAAGTATTCAAAGCCCTAAAAGAAAACAACCTCCAATGCATATTGAGGTGTCCTGCAAAATTATCTTTCAAAATTTATGGAGAAATAATATATTTCTGTGGTAAAGAATACCTGAGGAAATTCATGACCACCTAACACGCACTTTTATAGGATACTCTAGAAAAAGACAATTCCATTTAATCCCAATGGAATGAATCCACCAGGGAGGCAAGCAATTAAACAGAAGGCAAAAAAGGGCACCAACAACAGGAGAATAATATGACAAAGATAAGTCAACACCTATGAGTTGTAACCATCCATTTGAATAGTCTTGACTCACCAAAAAAAAAAAAGAAACAGATTGGCAGAATGGATCAAGAAACACAATCCAACAATATGCTGCATACAATAAACACATTTAACTCAAAAACAATTCATAGAGTAAAAGTCAAAGGATGGAAAATAATATTTCATGTGACAGGAACAAGGAAAAAGCAGGGTAGCTATTCTATTTGCAAAGTGGATTCCGAGCCAAAACTGATGAAAAGAGACAAAGAAGGTCACTACAGACATGTTAAGGGAATAATGCAATATATACCAAATACTGGTGCACACAACTATATAAAACAAAACAGATATGAAAAATCAGATAAGCTTTAGTACAATTGTCATGGGGGACCTCAATACTCCATTGTAACTAATAAACAGATCAACTAGACAAAAATCAACAAATATCAGAGCGGAACCAAACCTTTGAACAAGTATATATAGAGAACAATATATATTGAACTAGTATGTATCTATAGAGTGATCTATCCAACAACAAAAGAATACACACTCTTCTCAGCAGCACACAGGACTTTCTCCAAAATAAACCACATACTAGCTCATAGAAAATGCTTAAATAAATGTGAAGGAATTCAAATTATCCCATGCATATTATCAGGTCATAATGCAATGAATTTGGAAATCAATGGCAAAAAACCTAAAAAGTACATAAACATAGGGAAATTAAATAATGCTCTTCTAAACAATCAATGGGTCACAGACAAAAATCAAAGAAGAAAACTGAAAGATTTTGCAATTAAATGATAATGCATTAAGACATACTGGAATTTATGGGACACAATAAAGGCAATCCCACAAGGAAAATTATAACAGTGAATTCCCATATCAGAAAAATAAAGCAAGCTCAAATAAATACCCGAATGCTGAACCTCAAATCTCTAGAAAAAGAAGTGCAAACTAAACTCAAAGCACATAGGAGGAAGGAAATTATAAAGATCATAGCAGATATTAATGCAGTTGAGACTAAGAAAACAATAAAAAGAATCAATGAGTCAAAGATCTGGTTCTTTGACAGATTAAATAAAATAGACAAACTCTTAACCAACTGTATCAAAAAGGAAAGACACAATCCACACAATTAGGAGAGAAAAGGGTGAAATTACAACAGATCCTACAGAAATCCAGACTATCAATACCTACTTTAAGAATCTGTACTCTAATAAGATGGAAAGCGTAGAAGAAATGGAGAGATTCCTAGATACATATGAATTACCAAAGCTGAATCAAGAAGATATAAAAATTCTAAATAACTCAATATCAGTTACTGAAATTGAAAAAGTAATAAAAACAGTACCCCAAGGAAAAGCGCAGGTCCTGATTGAATCACTGCTAAATTCTACAATAAATTTAGAGAAGATCCTACATGATTTAATGTTTGCTCCTCAAACTTTTTGAAATTGAAAAGGAAACAATACTCCCTAACTCATTCCTGGAAGTAAGCATTACCATGATACCAAAACAAGAGAAGGATCCAACTAAAAAAATGAAAGTCTCTCTAGAGAATATAGACCCAAAAATCTTTAATGAGATACTGGCAAACATAATGCAGCCAATCATCAAGATTATATACCATGAGGGGCCTCAGCTCGGTTCAAATCGCGTACAGCCGAGAGAGCGATTGCAGAGGGAAGGACGCCTTCAGCCCCTGAACCCGATTGGCTCAGAGGCGTCTGTAACCAGGATTTGTTGGAGGCAGCGGAGCAGAGGAAACTCAGAGAACGAGCTACTGGGACAGACTGCGCCAATCTGGGCAGCGGTCCGGGATCCCACTCAGAACCCCACCCCCGCGGCCGGAGCCACGTGAACTGGAGCAGCTGCGATCGGCGGGATTTCTGAGTCGGGCAAAAGCTCCATCCAGGGAGATACACCTGAACGGCATTCCTGTCTGCACGATCCCAGGGTGAGTTAAGTGGGCGCTCTAACTGGTTTTTCCTGAATCGGGAAGAAGCTCTGCCCAATGAGTGACATCAAAGCAGCTTTAAGGACTGCTGGATCTCCCGGGTGGGAAGACCTAGCTAGGCACCGCAACGGGATTTGTGAGGGGGTTAGGAGCTCCACCCAGGGAGGAACACCTGAGTGGCCTGTCTGCAAGACTCCTGGGGAGGCGAGCTGTTTATACGACCAGGCCAGGTCTTGAGGTAGGGCGTAGAAGCAGAAATCTCAGCAGATAGCTTAAGAGACATTCTCCCAAAGAGAAGGAATCATTGGAGCAGCCTCTGAAGCAGACCTTTGCCTGCTGAACTGAATGAGGAATTTATAGCTCCACATTTTGAATCTAATACCCAAAAATGAGAAAACAGAGGAACAAAACGCAGTCTCAGAACTCAACCCCACCCAGAACCAGTGCTGAATGCGAGGATACAGGGGAACGAGGAAGCCACATACCCGCAAGTTATGAAATGATTGCATCCGAAATGAAACAACTCCAACAGGCCATGAAAGAGCTTAAAGCAGAAATAAGCCACATACCTGCAATGATTTCTCAGACAAAAAACGAGCTGAAAACAATGATGGAAGAAATGTTCCATTCACATAGAGAAGAAATAGACAAAAGACTAGAAGAAAATAGGAAACAAATGGAAACGTTACAAGAGCAATTTAGGAATGAATTACCAAGAATGAAACAGGTCCAAAGAGAATGCCAGGATTTGAAAACTAACGCTGAAAGCATGCAAAACCATTTAAATGAAACCGAAGATAGAATTTCAGAACTTGAAGACAGCATGGCAGCTTATGAGCGTG
>PVLD010032931.1:0-14150 GCA_004027595.1 Dinomys branickii
AAAAAAACCAAACAAAAAAATATACTTGCAGAAACAACCAATAAGGAGACAGAGTGTCTGACATTGAGGACAAAATAGTGAAATACTATGAAAAGCTCAGAGAGAGAAAGAGAAAGAGTAAAAGAGAGAACAAGAGAAAATTATCCAGCAACTACTAGATGACAATATGAAGAACGAATATCCACCAAAAAAAACAAAATTTTAAAGGAAACCAGAGAAAAAAATCACCTGTAAAGGTTAACCAATTAGAATCACAGAAGACTTCTCAACACAAATTCAAAAGGGCTTGGAATGCAGTATTGCAATCCATAACAGCAAGTACGTTCCAGCCCAGATTAACTTATCCAGCAAAGCTATTCTTCAAAACAGATGGAAAAATTTCCATGAACGATACAGACTCATATGAGTGCTAAATCAATACATGAGAAAATACTTAAGAATATTCTTGCCAGAAATCACAAAATGGGTACAGCTAAAATCACAGAGGAAATTAGTGAGGTTGATGGTTAAATAGCCAAAAAAAAAAAAGAAAAATTGGGAAAAGAAAATCAAATGTTACATCTACAGATAAAGAAGACAATGATAGTAAATAACCAAAGCTTGTCAGTAATATCTCTCAAAATTAACCACTCTCTTAATTCAAAGACACAGATTGGGAGACTGGCTCAAGAAACAGAATCCAACAACCTGTTGCATTCAAGAAATTCATCTAATGCAAAAAGACTAAAAATTAAAGGATGGAAAACAAACATTTCATGCACCAGGGCCCCCCAAAGCAAGCACTGATAGCAATTCTAGTATCAGATGTGGTAAAACTCAAGCTAAAACTGATTAGAAGAGACGAAGAAGGTCACTACACACTAGATAAAGGAACAATCGTACAAGAAAGCATAACATTGATAAACAGATATGCATCGAATACTAGAGCACTTACCTTCATAAAATAAAAACTACTGAAATTAAAAGATCAAATAAATACACAATCATAGTAGGGGATATTAACACTCCACTTTTACAAAGAGATCAACTAAACAAAAAACCAATAAA
Source organism: Dinomys branickii (assembly GCA_004027595.1). Lineage (NCBI taxonomy): Eukaryota > Metazoa > Chordata > Mammalia > Rodentia > Dinomyidae > Dinomys > Dinomys branickii. The sequence goes on from PVLD010032931.1 coordinate 1,048, forward strand.
GAAATTTCAGGGCTGGGGATATAGCTCAGTGGAATAAGCGCTTGCCTAGCAAGCGCAGGGTCCTGAGTTCGATCCCTGGTACCCTCAAAAAAAAAAAAAAAGAAATTTCAGAGCTGAACCACACCTTTGAACATGTGGACTTAATAGATACATACAGAGTGTTCTACCTCTCTATAATACAATATACATTCTTTACAGTAGTATATGGCACTTTTTCCAAACAAGATTATATACTGTCCACAAAACCAGCTTAAATAAATTCAAATGAATTGAAATCATCCCATACATACTACCAGACGACTGTGCAATGAAAATAGAAGTCAACAACAGAAAAAATTTCAGAAAAGCTCCTGGAAAATTAACAACATACTCCTAAACAACCAATGTGTCACATAACAAATCAAAGAAGAAATTTAAAAATTTTTGGAAGTTAATGACAATAATTATACAACTCAACGAAACCTCTGGGACATGATGAAAGCAATTCTAAGAGGAAATTTCATTGCATTAAATGCTTGCATTGGGAAAACAGAGTAAGGTCAAAGAAATAAGCTTATGAGAAATCTTAAGATATCTGAGAAACAAAAACAAACCAGCTTTAAAAGGAAGTTAAGGAGGAAAATTATAAAGAGGAGAGCAGAAATTGATGAAATTTAGACTAAAATATTTTTTAAAATCAACAAATTATATAGCTGGTTTTTTGAATGAATAAATAAAAAAGATAAGCCCTTAGCCAGACTCACTAAAAGAGAGAAAAAAATTCACATAAATGTAATTAGAAGTGAAAAAGGTGAAATTACAGCAGACACTGTCAAACTCCAGATGATAGTTACTACTTTGAAAAATTATATTCCAACAAATTAGGAAATATTGCAGAAATGAACAGATTCCTAGACACATATAAACTATCAAAACTAACCCCTGTAATTATGCTTAACAATCCAATAAGAAGCAATGAAATTGACATAGTAATAAAAATCTACCAAATTAAATAAGCCCAGGGCCTGATGGATTCACTGCTGAATTTTATAAAACCTTTAAGGATGCTGTGTAACCAATACCCCTCAAACTCTTTAGAGAAATTAAAATGGGTGGTGTGCTCCCAATTTCACTTCTCGAAACTAGTATCATCCTGATACAAAAGCCAGATAAAGACCTAACTAAAAAGAGAACTATGGGTCGATCTCTTTAATGAATATAGATGCAAACATTTTCAACAAGATATTAATAAGTAGAATGTAGCACATTATCAAAAAGTTGATTTATTATGATCAAGTAGGTTTCATCTCAGAGAGGCAAGGCTGGTTCAACATACTTTAATCAATAAATGTAATATATCATTTAAACAGGAGCAAGATTAAAAAACTACATGATCATATTGATAGATGCAGATAAGGATTTACACAAAATCCAACACCCATTCATGACAGAAACCTTGAAGAAATCAGGTATAGAAAGACCATACCTGAATGCAATAAAGGGTATTTTATGACAAACCAATAGCCAGCATCATCCTAAATGGAGAAAAACTATAAACATTTCCCCTAAAATCAGGAGCAAGACAAAGACAACCACTATCAACTCTTCTGTTCAACATAGTATTTGAAACATTGGCCAGAGCAATTAAGCAAGAGAAAGAAATAAAAGGGATTAATATAAGAAAGGAAGAACTCAGATTATCATTATTTACAAGTGCATGATACTCTCTATAAAAGACCCAAATAACTCTGCCAAGAAACTCTTAGAATAAAGAACTTCAGCAAAGTAACAGGATACAAGATCAAAGCACACACACACACACACACACACACACACACACACACAAACCACTAGCATTTGTGTGCATTAATGAATGGGATGAGAAGGGAATTGTGAAAACAATACTATTCACAGTCACTTCAAGAAAAAATGAAATATTTAGTAGTTAACCTAACCAAAGAAATGAAATTCCTCTACAAAGAAAACTACAGTAATCTGAGGAAGGATATTAAAGAGGACCTCAGAAAATGAAAAGATGTCCTTTGCTCCAGGATAGATAGAACTAATATTGTCAAAATGGCCACGCTTCCAAAACTGTTACACAGATTCTGTGCAGTCCCAATCAAAATAGCAACAGTGTACTATACAGATATAGACAAAATAATTCCAAAATTCAAAAAAAAAATCATATGGAAACAGAAGAGACCCAGAATAGCAAAGATAATCTGAAGCAGTAAAAACCAAGCAGGTAGCATAGAAATACCTTAACTTTAAGCTATACTACAAAGCAATAGTGAAAACAACCCAGCATGGTACTGGAACAGAAACAGACATATGGATCAATGGAGTAGAACTGAGGACACAGAAACCTCCCCATACATACTCAAATACTGGATCTTTAACAAAGGGTCCAAAAGCAAATTGCTTAAGATAATTAAATGGGGACCACTTAGGCTTAGGGAAATTGCTGGAGAGGACTCCCCTTGGTGAATAAAGGAGGAGCTACCTGAAAATATTTTCTTCCAGGCTTGGTTCACAATATAACCCCAATAACTTCCATTGACTTATAGGAGACACACCCCAATATATGTTGCTAAATGGATTTTTGTGATATACTTATATTGGCCATTATCAAAAGGTTAAGTCTTCTGTTGGTAAAGCAATAAGGTGTTATTATTAAAAGATGCTCTTGCTATAAAACTAATTTGAGAGACAAAGTTTTCTATATAGCAATGCATTCATTATTACTAATCTCATGGTGCACTAAATGTATTCATACCTTCCAGGTGTAGAAGTCATTAAGTTGTAAAACCAGGGTTGTTCATAGTGATAAGTTTTTCTTTTGGACTCTGACATCTGCTTTTCTCTTATGCTTCTGCAACTTTTTATAAGAAGTACATGTCAAGCCAACATGAGAGCACCAGTCAAATAATGGTTTTTAAAAATAACTTACGTGATATGTATGTTATATGTGTCATACACTTAGGGATGCTCAGGCACCAAACTGTCCAAACAATGTCACAAACTAAAATTAGAGGCCAGACATTATAAACTTCTAAGGGACAGGTATAGGCTGGTGCATTCTCCTTAGATGACATTTTATTAAAGGTTACCAAATTAGGTGTCAGTTTTGTGTCATTTAATATTTTGTTATCAGATAAAGATGTTGACTAAAAAGGCTATTCTACACTAAGATGGATACTTAAGTGTGTTACAAAAATAATGTTAGCATGAGTGTCATGCTAAAATACTGTGTTGCTCTTGATCTGTGTGTTTGTTAATATGTTTTCATTCTTTTATCTTTAAAATAAAAAGTTTTCTATGTAAACTATATAAATGGTGTGTTAGCATTTTGAAGGGATACAACTACTAAAACAACCATGGTTAATAAGAAATAACATTCCTATGCCTATAATTTATATTTCAAAATGCTTGATATCCAGATGAAATTATAAGAATTGAACTCACTGCCCCTACTGCAACACTGATGTGACTTACCTTCTCTTCTGGGTGTTCAAAAACTAAAGTTTAGAGACCAGAACTAGAAACATAAGTGAGTTAAGAGGATAGCTGATATTTTGGCCCTGGCCCTACAAAGTCAATGAAGGGCATGAGGGAACCTGTTCTACAAGATCCTACAACATTTTACTGGGTTACCCAGCCTCCTGAGCAGGGAGATTGCTGGTCCCCAGAAGACAACAATCAACAAGTATACAGTGTGCCAAAGGAGGGTCACCAAGTGGGAAATTCTCCCATTACTTCACAGAAAGCAACATGCTCAAGCAAGGCCATGACCCATCCTGATGTCTGACACTGACAGAGGAGTTTTGAGACCCTATGCATGGTCCCAGAGTAATGACCAAGGAGACTTAACTGAATTTGACAGACAAGAAGAAGCTAATTTTAATTAATACATGTCTCACTTTAACTTGGTCTCAAACACCCAGCAGAAAAATACAACCAAAAGATGTGTGAAAAAATTCCATAGTACTAATCTAGATACAAAAAGGAGCTCCAATCACTGAACCCTTGAGGCAGTTGCCATCTACACCAGTAGCTGATCACTGTTATGGTTCATTAAAGGAGAAAAACCACAGTGGAATCTATAAAAGCACAACAAGAAGCTTTACATTTCTTCTCTCCATCTTCTTACACTAGAGTGACTTTTAACAAAAAATATCAGACTTATAGATAACCTCCATCAGTAGAGGGCTCTAAAAGCCAACTGCATACAATTGCTATTCCAGTCTCTTAAGAGCAGTTTCTGGATGTGTCTCTCCCCAATCTGCCTTTCCATTCTAGTGCTCATGCCTTGAATATAATGTTTTAACTTCTGGAAAATTTATTTCTTCTTGGCTAGAGTCTGCCAAACTTCAAGTGATCATGCAGGTGGAACCAATGAAAAATGTGGTAAACTTAGGGAGTTCAAAAATGCTAGACCACAACATGACTTCTATCTGAGGCCCATTATATTTGCTCTCTGGAGAAGGCCCCTGACTGTAGTCTCCCCTACATCCACCTATTTTCAGCTCAAAGAAGAGAGATGGAAACTATGCCCCTTCTTCCCTAACCACAGTTAGAGATAGGTCTTCTTAGGGGGTAATATTGGAGACAGCTAAGTTAATTACAAATATTACAGGCAGATAGACAGGACTGGGACCTCAGAAAGAAAACAAATATGACTGAAGGCACATTCATTGAAGGCCAGGCTTCAAGAAAAAGAGGAACAACTGCACCCACATACTGCCCCTAGGAGTGAACATCAGTGATTGATAATCTAAATAAGCATCATTTACCTTGGGTGGGTGAAGAAAACCTCTGTAACCCATCCCTTCTAGGAAATTCCTTATCCATTCCATGTGCACTTGCTATCTGACTTGCTTCCCTATTTGCTCCCCATTTATTCAATACTACCTAAGTGACTATACTGTCTTTAATCTTATTAGTTGACCATAATTTTGTCCCACTTCATATCCACCTGTGACTTCCAATTGGATCAATGTTACGTAAGTGACTATATTTCTAATCTTATTGGTTGACTATAGTTTTGTTCCACCATGAATCCACTTCATCTTGTGGCTTTCCTCAATGAAACACTCTTGATAAGTGGGATCAGTAGGCAGCCCAATTTCTGGATCCCCTTCTGTCTCTTAGATAGAAGCTACCTTTATCTCATTAAATTCTTCTTACTGTTGAAAAAATTATATTTCAAAATTGATGGAGAAATAAGGTACTTTCTTAATAAAGAACACCCAAAGAAATTCATGACTACCAAATGAGTACTCCAAAAACTTCTGAAAGATATTCTAGAAAAAGACAACAATACATAAATCCCAACAGAATCTATCCACAGGCAGGGTAAGCAATAAAGCAGAAAAGAAAGAAAGGGATCCAACAATAGGAAAATAATATAACAAAGGTAAGTGAATACAAATAAGTTATAATAATCAATCTAAATGGTCTCAATGCTCCAATAAGAAGAGACAGACTGGTAGAATGGATTAAGAAACATAAACCAAAAATATACTGCATACAAGAAACATCTTTAACTCAAAAAGAAAGCCATAGACTGAAAGTTTATTGATGAAAAACAACACTCCATGAGATAGGAACCAAGAAAAAGGCAGATGTATTGTTGTGGATTGACAACTGGTGGTCAACTTGCAATACCCAGCTGAACTGAAGCAGCATGGTTCTGGGTGTGGAAGGCCCACCTGAGGATTATTACCAACAGCATATGAAGCAGAGCTGGAGAAGAAGCAGTTGAGGCTGTTGTGAACTGAGAGAGGCTGTTAGGAGCTGACAGAAGCTGTTGGGTGCTATTAGAAGCTGTAAGGAGCTATTGGTTCTCTTGAAGGACCCTGTCATGCTGGCTTTCCTGATGAATTCAGCTGTTCTCATCTTCCAAGGAGCTTGGGACCTTGTTGTCACTGAGAATGGGTTTGGTTCACTTTGGGTGAGCTGTGGTCCTCACTTTGAGTACTGATTTTTTGGTCCAGAGAAGAAGATGGTGCACTGCTCAGTCTCTTGTAGAAGCATGTTGCATTGGCTTTCCTGATGGGAACGTAGCTGTCCTGATTATTGGAGAAGCTTGGGACCTTACTGTTGCTGAGGATGGCTGTGGTACTTTTGGGGGGAGCTTTGCCTCTTATTTTGAGCATCACTTCCTGGCTCCAGTGTAGATCCCTCAGCCTGCTAGCAGACATCCTTCATTCTGCTGGTACAGACTTGCTAGCTTCCAGCATTCACTTTTGGGCTTTCCCCTTACAAAAACCCCAGACCACAATAGCTATCTATTCCATTTGCAGACAAACTGGATTTCAAGCCAACACTGATCGTAAAAGACAAAGAAGGTCACTACATACTTGTTAAAGGAAAAACCAAGAGGAAGAGATAACAATCATAAATATATATGCACCAAATAGTAGCATTCCCAACTATATAAAACAAATACTAATTGTTATTTGAAATCAGATAAGCACCACTACAATTATAACGGGGGAGCACAATATTGCAATGTTGCAAATAGATCAACTAGACAAAAAATTAGAACTGAAGCAAGTTTTGAACAAATAATTTAATAAATGTGTACAGAGTGTTCCAGACCCACATTCTTCTCAGAATCACAAGGGACATTCTCTAAAATAGACCTCATAAAATATGCTTGAGTAAACTCAAATGAATAGAAATAATCTCATGCATATTTTCAGATCATAAATTAATGAAATGCAATCAATGGCAAAAGAAACAACAAGAACTACATAAACACATTGAAATTAAATAATTTCCTCCAAGAAAAAAACAATGGGTCACAGAAATTAAATAAGAAATTAGACAGCCTCTATAATTAAATGTTAATGCCAGTATGACATAATGAAACTTATGGGACACAATGAAAGCAGTCCTATGAGGGAAATCCCCACATCAGAAAACAGAACAAGCTAAATAAGTTAGTAAGTTAACTTAATAAATAAGTTAATGTTAAACCTCAAGCTTCTAGAAAAAGAACAGCAAGTTAACCCCAAAGCACATATGAGGGAAGAAATTATAATGACTAGAGCAGAAATTAATGCAATTGGACTAAGAAAACAATTTTTTAAAAAACCAATGAAGAGTTTTTTCTTTTAAAGATTAAGTAGATAGATAAACCTTTAGCCAAACTTATGTAAAAAAGGATAGAGGGTGGAGAAGACTCAAATCCAAGCAATTAAGAATGAAAAGGGTAAAATCACAATGGATTTTGGAAAATGCATAAGGTAATCAAAACCTGAAGTTAGAACCTGTACTTAATTAATATAGGAAAACTCAAAAGAAAAGGACAGATTCCTAGATACAGATGAAATACCAATGCTAAATCAAGAAGATATAAAAATCCTGGGTAAGCCACTATCAGTGAATTAAAGAAGTGATTATAAAAAAGCTTCCAACAAAGAAAAGTCCATGCCATATAGGATTAACTACTGAATTCTACAGACACATTAGAAAACATCTAATGCCATTACTCCTCAAACACTTCAATGAAATAAAAAGTGAAGCAATACTCCCAAGGTCATTCCTGGAACCAGCAAGCATTTCCTTCATGAAAAACAAGGATGCAACCAAACTGAAGATCAGTGGGACAGAGAAGAAGTTGCAGAAACAGCTCCAAGCATATTCAGGTACCTTTTGACAAAGGGTTCAAAAACACCTTCACTAGAAGAAAGATAGCCTCTTCAATAAAAGGTGCTAGGAAAACTGGCTTTCCACATGCTGAAAATTGAACTTAGAACTGTATCTCTCACCATGCACTAAAATACAACTGAAATGGATTAAAGAAAAAAACAGAAATACTTAATCTGGTTAAGATAGAATAGGTAAAACTCTAGAAGTTATAGGGGTAGGCAAAGACTTTATTAACAAAACCACAACAGCACAGGAAATGTTAGGAAGAATCAACTACTGGCTTCTTACAAAATAGCAAAGCTTCTGCATAACAAAAGAAACCACTGAGTGAAGAGACAATTGACAGAATGGGGAAAAATTTTACCAGCTACATCTCAAACAAACAATGAACATCTGGAATATATAAAGAACAAAAAATTTTGGCCTTCAATTTTGAAGATCAAATCCAAAAATGAGCATCTGAAATGAATAGACATTTCCCAGATGAAGAAGTACAAACAGTGCGTATATGAAAAAATGGTCAACCTCACTGGTCATTGGAGAGATGCCAATTAAAACTACACTGAGATTCCATCTCACTGCAGAAAGAATAGCTATCATCAAGAAATCAGCCAATAACAAGTGCTGGTAGAGCTATGGGGAAAAAGAAACCTTTCTTCTTTGCTGGTGGTAGTGTAAACTGGTATAACCAGTATGAAAATCACTACGGAGATTTCTCATAAAGTAAATTAGTGGTTCCATTTGACCCAGCCCTTCTCCTTCTGTATAACTTTACAAAAGAAAAGCCTCATACCACAGTGATAAATGCATAGTCATATGTGTAGCAGCACAATTTATAATAGCTAAACATTGTAAATAGCCCATATGCCCATCAAAAGATGAATGGATAAATGAAATGTCATATTTATATACAATGGAATACCACTCTGCCATAATGAAGGAGGAAGGAGTCATTTTTAAGAGAATGGATGCATCTCTTGACCATAGTCTAAGTGAAGTATATCAGACACAGAAATGTAAATATCACACTTTTTCTTTTGTGTGAGAAACCCAGAGCTTAAGGAACATAATGGAGCATTGGGAAGTGGAAGAGCATGTTCAAATAGGAAGGAGAGCAAGGGGGCAAGAAAGGGGAAGAAAAGGAAGGGAAAAGGGTAAAAAGAATGGAAGGAAGATAATGGAAACAAAGTTTTGTAAATGGAAGGGGAGGAAGGGTTTAAGGAGGGGAGAGGAATGGGAAAATCAAATTAAGATATATTATGTAGAGGTACAACTTCCCTGCCATGAATGTGATTAATATGTAAGACAAATATATACTAATAAAAATAAAGTTAGAAAGATGAATCTCTTACATGGCATATGATTTGGATTTTTTATAAAATCCTTTTGTTAATCTATGCCTTTTGATTGAAGAATTTAAAAACATTGCTGGTAAAGGATTTTTTCTGCCACATTGCTGTTTCTTTTCTGTACATATTATTGGTTTTTTACCTGCCATTTCCTCTATTGCTACTTTATTTCATTTTTAGTTTTTAGTGACCCATTTTGATTTATTTCTTATTTATTTTTGTTTATTTTCTACTGATATATTACATATATTTGTCCTTACAGTCAGATAAGAAATTATACACAGTAAATATGTACTCCATAGAGCAATTTTACCTCCTTTCACCATAAAACAGTACTCAGCCATAGTAAAATATAATTAGCTACCTATAAATCTGTATAGGTAAATATAACATGTATGGTAATGTGAAGAAAAATGAGAAAAGAAATAGATGATGGAAAATAAATCAAGTGGTATGGCAGTGCAGTGGAGCATCAGTAGACACTGAAAAATCAAAAGTGGCACTGAGAATGAGACAGCATTTACAAAAGGCCCTATAGAATCAGTACTTGGAGAATGAGCTCAACCAGCACTGTGCTCTCACACACAGACATGTGGAACAGAAATAGGCGTGTTGGGCTGCCAATTTATTGCAAAGCACTCAGCATGAATACCAGCAGAACAGTTCTATATTGCTTCATTGCCAATATCCCGGAATAGAATGAGTGAAGGGCTATCTAGTCACAGTAGACTGTGGGCAGGTGGGAAGCAGACTGGGGGGAATTCTTCAGAGAGTTAGGAGCTCTCACCACCCTGACTCTATTCTAGAAACTGTCAAGAACCAGTCTTAGCCCTAAATACAAAGCATTGGAAGCATCTCCCTAACTGTTATCAAGAGAATAGCCTTGGTCTAGTGCTGCAATCAGGCAAGCTGCCTGTGTCTATGAGAGGACCAGGGCACTCCCCCTACCCTACAACCACCAAATAAGAGGAGTTAATGGTGTGGAAAGAGAAATATGTGCAAGGTCTGGAGGAGGCAAACTGTACATAGGTCTAGGAGCAATACTGGGCTTTCCCCACTGAGTGTGCCACAGCAACTGGGAGGGTCCTATAGAAACAATCACAATAAGACATCCAGAATATTGTCAACTGTAGATAAGTCCCAACCTGCACATCCAGAGGCCAAGATCAGTGTGATACCTAGAACACATCTTAATGCAAACTTCACAGGGTTACAAAACACATTTCTGAGATCTGATTTAGACACTACCACAGAACTGTGGGCACCAACAGAGTGCTATTATTTTTTCTTTTTCTTTGTTTATTTGATTGGTTTTCTTTTTTCTGTCTGGTAGGGGTTGGGTTTTTTTTTTCTATTTAGGTTTCTTATCTTTATTTGTGCTTTATTCTACTCATCTATTTTTCTCTCTTTACTCTGTCTCTCTTCATTTTATGATATTTACATGTGAGTGAACATTGTCTCTGTTCTTTCTGGTTTGCTCCAACATTATTTGCTTTCTTTTTCTCCCCTGAACTCTTTTTCAGTTTCTCAGAATGGGAGTTATCATCCTTTGCCCCAAGGCCTTGCTTCCACTCTATTTCTCTCCATCTCTCTACTTTGTCACATATTCCTCGTAACCCTCCCCCCCACACACAGGGTAAAATCACTCTACTAAGGGAAAACTCATTGCATACAAGTTCCTAGTGCATGTTAGATTTTGTTATATAACTGTAGAGCTTGCTCCTATGTTTAAAGGTAACAAATAATTAGTTACCACAGTTTATCAGTTGCTGAGATTTCCTTGAGGCTATTGCTATTGCTAATTACACTACTTTAGTGAAGATGTCATACATGTTGTAATCACTTTTTCTCCCCCATATGAAAACACTATGATTCTCTGGGGTCATAACCACCACCACAGTCCAGTAACAAAAGAATGGGTGCTGAGCCAAATAGATAGCAACTTCTCATCCTTAATAAACTGAGAAGGTAGGCTCTTGGGATAGACACAAAGACCAAGAACTACCTACACCTAGAAGACATCCCTGAAGAATAGACATTTCCTAGGGAAGTTTTGATACTAGTGATAAAGCGATCTGTCGTCAGAAACCTACAAGCATTAGCACAGAAAAAAAGCAGAAAATAGGAAATGAAAAGACACAGAAGCAAAATCCAACCCCACATGTCCAGCCCACACAGGACAAGTCCAGAGTACAGTGAGATAGAAGAAATCAGAATCCCCCAACTGAAATTTCTAAAATGATACCAGCAGAAGTGAAAAAAACAAATGGATAAGGCTATAGAAAAACTAAGCTCAGATAAAAAAGACATAATGATCCAAATGAAAGACATTAGAGTGGACACAGATAAAAAAAAATAGAGGAGCTCAGGAAAACAATGGAAAACATAAATGCCCAAAATAGGAAATAAATGGAATCCATGAAACAGATTCAAACAGATATCTAGGAGAATAAACTTTCCATTTAAAGTATATGCAAGAAATTAAACAAAGGCAAAAATAGAATATCAGAGATAGATGACAGGATTGTGGTTAGTGACCATGAAAATAAACTGCTATGATTTGTACCTGGATGTCTCCCTAAATCCTCATGTGGCTTTTTGGAGGTGGCTGAATCAAGTGTTTGTGATTCATTCATTGTGTAGTGCTGGTATTGGCTGCGCTCACCCTGGGGTGGGTAGTCTGAGTAAAATATAAGGGAGAGGAAGAGGCTTACTCCTCTCTTTTGACCTTTTGCCCCCTTTGCTCTTGTAGCTTCTGCTGTCTTCCACCACCATGAACTGTTGCCCCTCTGCCATGCCACCCTGCCTTATAGCCAGCTGATTACAGAAAGAAACCTCTGCAAACTACAAGCTAAATAAACCTTTCTGTCTTCAACTTTGGGTGTTGGGTATTTAATCTCAGCAACAAGAGAAAGGTAACCAAGACAGAATTTGGTAACAGAGAAGTGGGATCATTTCTGTGACTATACATAACTGTGTGGTTCAAGAGCTTTTGGGAATGGCTTATGGGAAAAGTTTGGAAAGATTCTTATATGTTGCCTGAAAGAGTGGAGCTGGAATGACTTAGGCTGTTGTGTATGGGAGATTCTGGTCAGAGCTCAGAAAACCAGAAGGCTGATAGAAATCTTGCTGGTATAGAACAGGCTTGGAAGGTTTCTGTTGGGAAGGACTACATTGATTGTGGGACTCCAGATGATGTGTTATACCTTGGCAAAATCTTTGTTTACATTGTGTTCATGTCCAGAAACTTTATGTAGGGCAAAGATTAAGGGCAGCAGACTGATCAAACTGTAGAAAAAAATTCAAGGCAGTCTAATGTTGAGGCTGTAGCATGGCTATTGTTGGGGGCTTTTAGCCAGATTTATGTTGAGAATCATGAGCAGAGAGTCCAGAATGATTAAAATGTTTTGAGTTTGGCCAGAAGGGCAGCTCCAAAAAAGCTGTGGACTACAAAGATAGAACAGAGTAGATCTTGATTGCTGAGAAGGAACAGGACAATAGAAAAGATAGCCTGATGGCATCACAAGAAGGGGCAAGTCTCCATCCTTTGCAGCTTCAAAACTGCAAAAGTGAAAGACTTTCCTCTGAGAAAAAAGCCATAGAGCATCATGTTCCAGAATGACAGTGGCCTAGAGAATTTGTTCCTCAAAAATGGATTCAAAGTTCTCCGTAATATAGGCACTCAACCCCCACAGCAAAGAGGGAAAGAAGCCTGTCTACTGCTCCACCTAGCACCAGACCTTAGCAGCATCCATGTAGTGCTGAGTTTAGATGCACGGATAATGCAAGAGTTTTGGGGTTAAGGCAGCTTCCACCCTGACTTCTGCAGACCAAGGAAACCAGGCAGTGTACCCCTGATAGGCCAGTGTGTGAAGCTGTGAGGGTGAAGAAAAAGGTTCAGTGGAGGTCCCACAAGTTTGGAGAAGTCAGGAACATGGATTACCTGAGGAAAGCTACAAGGAGGGAACAAAGTGGGCCCAAGAGAGAAGACATGTGAGCTGCAACCACTGAAAGTGCCATTGGGTGGAGCCATGTAAGCACCTTGGAGCTCACACGTTCCACATGGAACTACAGGACTTAAGGTTTGCCATGCTGGATGTTGGACTTGCCTTG
>PVLD010032932.1:0-14150 GCA_004027595.1 Dinomys branickii
GGGGGAGGGCGGATGGTAATGGAAACGCGGCGCTGTCCTCGGTGCTGAAAAACAATGCGGTCTTGTCAGGCTTGTGGGGTTTCGCAAGACTAAAAGACCCTGCGAAATGAAATTGAAACGGGGTCATTCTCGGGAAAAGAGGCCTCGTATCTTTCAGATAAACATTTCAGTATCTCTTGGAGTGGGGGAAGGGGGCAGCGGCAAATCAGGGGCGGGGAACTGTCAGTTGCAACCAAAGCCTGCCCGGCCTTCTGAGCATGCCCAGTTCTTGGTGCTGGAGCCATCGGGGAGTTTGAGTCCGCAGTTTCCACTTTGGGTTGAAGAGGCAAGAAGGGAGAGAAGAGGGAGGGCGCGAGCAGTCAGACAGCATTCTGAATTCAGAATAAGGAAAACCAGCTCACGAACACTAATACTAATGCTAGACTAACCACAAACGCGAGGCGCTTACAACAAAGTGAAAGAGGTGCGAGCAAAATGATCTATTTATTTCTCAAGGAGCACGCTTCTTTTGTAGGACAGCTCACACAACCGAAAAAATAGCACAGAAGGTTTTGATTGTCCCAGTAATGACTGACTGTGTTCTCGGTCGGCAACAACCTGCTAACTCCTTGTGGACAGAGGAGGAAGTTTCTAAGACAGTCTCCTCATAGTCTTTCCTATTACAGTGTGCACTAGTAGGCCTTGGGTATGCACTTAGTAGACTGATCAATGTGAAAAATTTTCCTGAGTGCACTTGAGGGATTCAGGAGCTTAAACTTCTGGTTGTAAATAAAAGATATTTTTTAAGGCAATGAATTTTAACAGGTATCCAAGAATTTATTCATCTAAATGACTCCCTTTTCTTTCAAAGCAGTACATGCTTATGTTGCTAATGCTGTCCCTACTTAAAAATCGCTGTAATTCTTATTTGCAATGATTATTAAAGCCATTTTATGAGACATTTTAAGAGATCTTGCATGTGATAAACTGCAGGATGGTATGTCATTTATTCACCAGGTAGACTGAAGACTCATAGAATTCCCAGACTGAGAGTTTTTAGCAAGAATTGTGGCTGCCCATCTACCCTCCAGTGCTTGTACCTCTTTACAGTGTTTTTGGAATCTGGAAGATTGGACTTTGAATCCTAGCTCTGCCCCTGTTTGACCTTGTGCAAGATAATTGACCTCTTGGAACTTTATTTCCTCATCTGTAAACCTGGGGTAGTAATGCTGATGAGATTGTTGTGCTTAAAGATGAAAGAGTACACAGAAAGGTCTAGTGAGCCTAGCACACACGATATACCCAATACATTATTTCTATCATACTGACAGTATTTCCCACTTAAAGAGTCCATCTCTTCTAAATGGTAGGAAAACTTTTTTGTGTGATTTTTTGGTCTATTTCCAAAAGTGAAACATATCCTCAAAATTAGATTCTGCTTCTACAGTGGCTCTCAAAAAAAATCAAACTGGATGCATTTTCTTCTGAGTAATGGTAACATAGTTGGACTCAGGGTAGTGTTTTCCACTGGAGCATATCATAAGCTTGGAGATTTTATTATAGTATGGTTTTTAAGAAACCAATTCCTGTCATTTGATTTTACAGTTACACATATTACGTAAGTAATTTCAGGTTAAAGCCAGTGAATATTGCTGTCCTTTTACTGTGTTTTCTCCCTGTTACATTTTTTACGTGCTCTGGGTGTTTTGCCTTGTCTTTTTCCTGGGCAGTGAATGCCAAAATGAATAAAATCTCTATGTAGACTTGGTTGTTCAGTGCAACTTGTAGACTTAAATGACTGTTTTAGATTGTTTGCAAAACATTTTTATCTGTAAAGGATGAAAGATACAGTATTTGGAGCTACAACATGTGGATTTGAGTTTTGTATGTCCTTCTGACTAATTGAGGAGATATGGCATAATTAATTTAATACTTTGTATCTCAGAATTTCCATCTGTAAAGTAAAGAATAATTGTAATAGCAGATATATTTAATCCAGGGTTGGAGGGCAAGGAGGTGGATGGGAGAAAGGCTGTGAAAAGGACAAGGATGTTTGGGGTGCTTCGTAAATGTTTTCTTTAGAGTAAAGATAAGTGAGAAATGCTTTTTCTTCTCCTCTTACATGCGCTGATGTGAATGCACTGACATTCTAGTGCATATTACGTACCTGAAAATAGAGCAAAAATATAAAGAGCTGCATAGTTGATGTTCACGAAGGATAAATGCATTTTACTAAGGAGAAGTTATAGGCTGGTGATAGTTTATCCTTGGGCTTGGTAGGAGAAGGCTGAGAGAAAGACAAAGAAAAGGAGAGCCCTGAGATTTTTCTTTTCTGCTGGGTGTGAAGATCACCAGAAGATAATTTGTTTCTCCTTTGCATTTAGGGGCATACAGGGTACCAAGGGAAAGAGTTACACTTGTGGACAAGGAGGAAGGGTTATGCCTAATATATTTCAAAATATTATTTCTATTACTCTTCATGGAGCCTCTTGATGTAGGCAAGGGTTTCACTGGTACAGGGATTGGGCATAGTTTGGTTGAACCAGCAAGAGGAAGTATTTGTGTTTCACCCCAAACAGATTACGTGACCTACCTTTAAAGTGTAATGTATTGCAGAGGTATGAAAAAAAATTTTTTTAATTTTATGTGATGGCATTTTATGAGGTAAATAAGGTGATGAAAGACAGGCTGGTTTAGCAAAGATGTAATTTGGAACCTGTTTTTAAACATTCAGTCTGCTTCCTGTGCTATCTGCAGAGCCTCATGATAGGAGGTGAAAGCTTCCTAGCAATTTCTTAGGTAATGCACAATAAATTCTTTCTCCTCTAAATGCTTCTTTTTCTTACAGTCACAATTTACTACAGTGGAAATGTTTATGTAACTGATACAGAATTGGAAAAAATAAAATAAGAAATTAGGGTTTCTTTTATTTGGCATCTAAACAGGAGTCTAACTTTTCCCAACCCCCACAACTTCCTCTGTCTTCCAAGAGTTAAGCTGACTAATCTGGAGTACTTTGAGAGTATTTTGTAAAATGAAGCTCTGCTTTTGATAATAGCAGAATTTACTAAGAGTTGGGCTTCTAGCATCAGATTGCTGCCTGGTTTTGAATCGTGGCTGTGTCTTCTGCAAATTCTGTGACCTTGAACAACTTTAACTTCTCTAAGCTCTTATGGTACTGTGTATAAACTGGGTATAGTAATAGCTGGGAAGATTAAATGAGGTGATCCATGAAAAGTGCCTAGTATGAAACCCTGGAACATAATGTGGAGTTACTAAATGAGAGCTATTATTATCACTATCACCAAGTACGAAACTATATGTTTGTTGCCAAAATGTGGATAATTATAAAGTTTGGATCTAGCCTTCCAAATTATAACAGGACAAAAAGTGACTGTGCTATTATTTAAATGGGACATGGCCTATTAGACTGCTCTCCTTTTATTTTCTTTGGGCCTCTTGTATGGTAGGCGGAAGGGGATCTCTGCATTGAAACTCCCTGACTTGTTATGTCTAGCCAGGCATGGCTGATGACCTAAATGACATTTCTAAGGTGTGAACTGCCTATCCATCAGCTTTTGTATTATAATGACAGTGTAGCAACTGGCAAATATAAATCTCTTGTATAAATATCCATCAAAATGCTTTATAGCAATGATATATACTATTTTTAAAGTGTTCACCCAACTCAATATCTTTATCTTAGTAAGCAAAAACCTTTTTAAAATCATAAATAAACACTTTCAAGAGTATATCTAATTAGCACTATGATTTGAAGTGAATCCTCTCTTATGCATATTTATGGACCCTATTTAAATAGTTTAAAAAATTTTTGCCCATTATATGGTAATCATCCTAGAGTAGAAGGTACCTTTCTTTTGAATGTCACAGCAATCAGTAGTTATTTGATATCTTTGCACAACGTTTTTAACTTCTTAGAGAAGAAATTCTAGTTTTATTCATATATGCAATAATTAGAGTATGGCTGTTAACTATACCCGTGGTTGCAAAAAGAGTAATAGTTTTTAGCTTTTGTTTTGAATTACGTTTCTGTGACATTTGACCCTGGTTGCTTTTCTGAGTGTTCTTACGCAGATCTTTTCCTTAGGCCTCTCTTCCTGCCCTTTGGAACTTGGATTTACCCAAGACCCCACCGTCGGTCCTCTCTATGTCTCTTTTAATCTTGCAGACCGAACTGCACCTACTTCCATGGTATCAGTTATCACCTCTGTGTGGGTGACTCCCCGGAAGAGTTTTATAGTACAAACATGTTTCTGGAATTAGGGGCCTCTGTCTATCCAGAAATCGTCTGTGTACAACCGACTCCTCGTCTTCTGTCCCACAGTTTCTTATTTTGATATTACTAATGGCAGTGAATGATGCCGTCACTTACCCATATCAAAAAATGAAAGTCTTCCCAAACTTCTTTTTGCCATAACTATTCAAGAAATCACCAAGCCCTGTGGATTCTAGCCCATGCCATTTAATTGCTGTCCTACTTCTTTGCTCTAGTTATGGAGGACTATTTTTTTCAGTTTCTCCAATACCTTTTCAGTTTTTCCCTTTTTACGCGAAATGCTGTGTTTCCTTCTTTGACCCTCTTTTCTCCCTGTCTGATGACTACTTTTTGCTCAAGATTTAGATTGGAAGCCTTGCCTGATTCCCACTTTCTTCTATATGCTTTACTTCTGTGCTCACACTGTATTTCAATAATTAGTTTTTCTTATTTGTTGCTCCAATTTACTTTGTATGCAGATTGCATTGTGTTTAGAACTGTCTCTCCAACATACAACCCACTGCCTGCAGTACAGTTTGCACAGAAAATTGTTTTTTGAATAAGTGGAAATGATTGGAGTTGGTTAAAATGTCTCTTATAAGAAAGCATTACATAATCAACTTTTTGGACATCAATTTGAAGATTTATATTTTTGTTCATGTAAGGTTCTGCATTCCTTGCAGCGTGAACATTGTATAAAATACATGCTTTCTAAGTGTATTTTTAGTTAAACAAGACTATAGTTGCCTAAATTTAAAATATATTCTGTAAATCAAATGTTATATATTTATATAACACATTATACTTTTACTGAACATTCATCATGATTTTTGTTCTTTTCTGATTAGCTAAATTTTCCTTTTGTTTCTATATTCAGCATAATTATGATTCCTAATTGGCAGGCAATCTTACTACATAGCCCATTGTTTTCCTTAAGATAAAGCAAAAATTTTTTAAAGTTTTATATATTGACTACTCAGCCAGTGAACAAGATTTAAATTGAGAATCTTTTTTCGCAGAGGTATTGTGTTGGAAATTTACACACACTGTTTCTTATATTCTGAAAAATATATGGATAGTGCTGCATAAATGTATATTTAGAAATGAAATGTTTATTGCTTCAAAAAGTACAATAAATAAAAATGCCTTTCTTTCAATAAGCTGGCTTTCTGTAGCGTGAAAAAGGCTTCTATTTTACTTAGAAGTGTTAGGTACTTTCAGTCTATGCTTTATATTTCTATCTTGTTTTTTCCTTCTAACCCTTTCAAGAACAGTGTTCCCAAACAGCACACAGATTATGTGTGGCCTCATTTAATATTTGATGTGGGATTAAAATTGGAGGGTTCAATTTTAAGCATTTGAAGGTATCTCTTGCTTTTATAGGTCCTAGAGACAGTCTGACACACAAATAAAATGAAAGGATGGGTGTATATACATATACATGCATGTATATATAATGTCAATTTTAAGAATAAATGAGCTTATCTCAATTAGAAATAGATGATAACTCATAATCCTATAACCAATTGAGTATGTCAGAGTTACATATATTTCAATCTTAAACTCCTTAGGAAGAACACTAGGTATTTATTATTTGTGCCTATTATATGCTAGACACTTTGGGCTATATTAACTTCATTTAATCTCAAAATAGCTTTAAGAGACAAGTGTTGTTATTTTCTTTCTTTTTTCTTTTTGTCTTTTTGAGACAGGTCTTGCTCTGCAGTTTAGGCTGGTCTTGAGCTCACTTTGTAGACCAGGCTGGCCTCAAACTTGTAGTGATCATCCTGCCTCAGCCTCCCAAGTGCTGGGGTTACAGGTGTGTGCCACCTCTTGCGGTACGAGTGTTGTTACATTGGTACTCTGGTTATATCTCTTAAGGATCCCTCTAATATCTTATTTTCTTGTTTAATCTTACCATCAACCAACCTAATTATGGGATTTACCATTTCTCTATTATAACAGCCTTTTAATTTACCTTCCTGTGTCTGCCTTTGTTTCTATCCCATCTCTTGTCTCATAGCTATCTGAATAATCTATCTAAAATACAGAGACCACAATGTCATCCTGTTCTTTAAAATACTTATATAACTTCCCATCCACTTTGACCTGTGTTAGAGGTTCACTTCTTAGGCAGTACAGAGAAATCTTCGTACACAGTATTTGAAATAGACGTAGAGTAGATGCCCAAAATGTTGTATGAAAACCTAACAAAGTTTCTTAGGCACTTTCATTTTTTTTGTTTTGTTTTGTTTTGTTTTGTTTTTTGCGGTACTGGGGATCGAACTCAGGACCCTGTGCTTGCTAGGCAAGTGCTTATTCCACTGAGCTATATCCCCAGCGCACTTTCATTTTTATATCACCATTTAAAATGCATCCCAGGTCTTCTTATGTCCTCTCTACAGTGTGACACTTGTGAAAGGACTCACTGTCTAATACATACCCAACATAGTGCAGAGTACAAGGACCCTTGTTTAAGATTGTAAATATTTGTTTAGATTTTTTTGCATAGTAGGATCAAGTCGCTGGCCTACTATAAATGGCAGATCTGTTCCATGGGAGTAGTTGTAAGCCTGTTTTACTTCATTTTGTCTGTAGCTAAAAGATAAATGGTTTTGTTATTATTTCGTTACTTTTCCATTGACAATGGTTTCGTTTCACTGAGTATTAGTCTGCTAGGGCTGCTATAACAAAGAATCACAACCGCATGGCTTAAAACAAGCTTGTTTTCTCACAGTTCTGGAACTAGAAGTCTAGAATTAAGGTTTTGCAAGAGCTATGCTCTTTTTATGAGCCTGAGGGAGGAATTCTTCCTTGCATTTCTCTTAGCTTTTGGTGGTGGCTAGCAGTCCTGGGTATACCTTGGCTTGCAGCTGCTTCACTCTAGCACTCTAGCCTCTATCTACAAGTGGCCTTTGTCTCTGTATCCAAATCTCTCCTTTTTTTCTTAATAAACTCACCAGTACTTTCTTTTTTTTTTTTTTTTTTTTGAGCTAGGTCTTGCTGTTCAGTTCAGATTGGCCTTGAACTTACTATGTAGCCCAGAGTGACCTTGAACTCAAGGCAATCTGCCTGCCTCAGCCTCTTGAATTGTAGAAATATAGGATGTGTCACAGCACTCAGTGATTTAGAGCTCATCGTAGCCCATCTTCACTTCATTACATCTACAAAGACCCTACTTCAAAATTAATGGTCACAGGAGTCAGGAACTGAACATATTTTTTGGGGAGGGGCAACTGAACTCATTATAAACTTTATTGAAGTTTACTTTGTCATTTCATTCTTATGTCTGATTCTGTTATCCAAAATATTAGCTGCCTTCCATTAGTTTTTAATCAGTTATCAAAATAGTATGCATTCTTACATGAAGTGACCAAAATAAAAATGTTGATGAGGAAAAGAGAAGCACAAAAACCCTGTGACATGTCATTAAATAACTTGTTTCAAGTTGGTTGTGAACCATTAGTCAATATATTTTTGATATGACAGGTTTGCTAATTACTAAGCCAGTCTATTATGGTACCACTCAATCAATATTTCATCATCTTGTCTCCTATTCAAAAGATATTTATGAGACCTACAAGTGTCAGGGACTGTACTGGGCTGTACATGAGATTCTAGGCAGGTTTCCCAGGGCATCATTCCTTTTAAAGATGTAGACACTCTCTTCAGTTTTCCTTTGATACTCTGCCTAGATCGCTAAAGAAATAGGAAATTGAAAGGAGCTTGACATATTTAAAGATAGACAAAAATTGTTTCTTGTGACCACTGTTACTTTTTTTTTTAAAGCTGGAAGCTAAATTTTTGTAGAGAGTTTTATTAGAATCTTTACTTCTTGCCAACATTATTTTTAATTTTTGTTTTTCTAGATTTCTTTTTCAAATTCTTCCAACTTAAATTATAATCAAGTTGTATAACTCCAGAAAAAACGTTAATGTATTTTTATAACTATCAGATTAAATTTATAAAATAACTTATTTAGGAACAACCAGCATCTTTACAATATTGAATCATACTGTCTAAGAATGGGGTATGCCATTCCATTTGTTCATTTTTGTGCATTTCCAGGGATGTTTTATAATTTTCCTCATAGATTTTGGACTTTCTTACTCAGCTTATGCTTAATATCTTCTGTTACCTTTTTTTGCTGTTATAATTAGTGTAAATTTTTTCTCCTGTCTTAGAATTTTTACATATTGAAGCTATTGGTTTTTGCATTCTAATTTTATAACTACTAATTTTCTTTTTGTAGTTATTTTCTATCCTTTTCACTTTTCAAGATATATAATTATTTGTCAACAAATAAAAAGTTTTATTGTTTGTTTTAACTCAAATTTTACACCTTTGATTGCTTTCTCTTTTCTAATTGCATTGGCAAATATCTTCAACACAGTGTTAAATATAGTAAAGAGAGTAGGTGTTCTTGTCTTGCTTTTAACTTTAGTAGGGCAGCCTCTGGAATTTCTCCATTAAGATATACTTTTGGACTGAGGCAGTATGTTGAGGAAATATCCATCCATCCATTAAATTCACTTTATTGATTTTTTTTACCATAATGGATACCGAAATTAATTCATTTTCTGTATCTGTCAAGATTGTAAAATGTCTCTTACTATTACTAATAAGTTGGACAGGATTTTCTCATACTTTACTAAGAAATATTATGTCATTGATAGTAATAAAGTGAGTTTGTAAATTTTCTTTCTCTGCTCTGGAATAAAATAGCACTGTGGTTATCTTACCTTTACAGTTTGTTAGAGTTCCCTCGAAAAACAGTCTGGCTGGTACTTTTTCTATAGTAGAACTTTAATTTCTTTCTCTATTTGTCTTGTGACACTTATTTTATTTATATTTTTTGTTTCTCCTGGAGTCAAACTTGGTAAGTTTCATTCCCTGAGAAATTATGCATTTCATGTAAGTTTTCAATTTGTTTGCATAGCATATGCAGAGGAATCTCTTAGAGGTTTGAAAAGATTCCTTATTTTTATGCTTATTTTCTCTTTGTCATTTCTGGTGCTGTGTATTTAGTATCATGTATTTGTGCTTTACCCCCTCCTGCTTTTTTTATTGTGTTAGATGGTGCTTTGTCTGTTTCACTGATTTTTTCCCCCCAAGGAAAGGACTCATTTTTTGGATTTATTAAATCTACTGTGAATTTTGGGGGGGGATTTTTCTGTTTGGGTACCAGCAATCAAACTCGTGACCTCAGGCAAGCACTTATGCCCCTGAACTATATACCTAGACCTTGGGTGGGATTCTAAGTTAATTTTAGCTTTTATTATTGATTTTTGTTTATTTTTCCTGATTTCATTGTTTTAGTTTTCCTTTCTAGATTTTGCACTGGCTATTAATTCAGTTTTGTTTTTATCAAAATAGGCATGTCATACAATATCTTTTTCTTAGACATTTCCTTTATTTATACCCCAGAGATTCTGGTAATGTCAGGCTTTTATTAGTAGTATTTTCTAGAAATTTTGTATAGGATTTTGTATTTTGTCTTTGACCCAAAGTTCATTTAAAAGTGTGTAAACGCTCATGTAGAAGGCCATTTAAAAAATGTTTGTTATTGATATCTAGTTGTATTGCTTTATGCTCTGCAGAAGCTATATTATTTTGAGTCTAGGACTTTGAGGTTCTCTTTGTGTCCTATGATTTAATTTTATAAATGTTCCATATGTACTTGAAAAGAAAATATAATCTCTATTATGGATACAATAATATCAGAGTTGATAAATATTTATATGATACCTTATTTATCTCTTCTAGAGCTCTAATAAGTTTTGGTTCCCTTGATTTTGGATTGTGAGAGGTATATTAAAGTCTTCTAATATTAGTGTGTTCTGTCTATTTCTCCTTGCATCCTCTATAGGTTGTTGCTTGATGGAAGTTCTTGCTGTGCTACTGAATGCATAAATACTGTGTAATATCCTTGCTTTAAATTTCAGCTTTAAGCATTATAAAGTATTCTTCTTTATATATTTAGTACTTTTTGACCTGAATTCCACCTTACCATCATCAAATTATGACCCCTGTTTTCTTTTTGTGTTTGCCTGGCATATATTTCTTTATCTTTTTAACTCTTTTGAATCTTTTTGTTTTAGATGTATGTCTTATATTATGCATAATGTTGGACTTTGCTTTATTAGGCAACCTGAAAATCCTTTTCTTTCAATAAGTGAGTTAAACACATTTATATCTATAGATATGATTAATGTGTTTGGCCTCAGTTCTTATCATATTGATTTATTTTTGTCTTTAAGCTATTTTATTATGCAATGGGGTTTATTTTCTCCTTTGTTCTATTCATTAATGTTATACTAATATCTTGATATAATACTATTACTCCACCTTTTTTGGGATTAATTGATTCTCTACATTGAATCAAAATGGAATTAGATTGTAACACTGCCTTCTCCTGCCCTCTTTCTATCCTAGTATTTGATGTAATATCCCTTTATTACCAATTAATGCTTTTTACAAAATCATATCCATATGCACTCCTGATTTTTCATAATTGTGCCATGTCTACTATAGTATCTCCCTTATAATCATGGTTTAGCTTTGCTCTACAGATAATGGTGATAGTTAATACCACTCATACTACTGTCTCTCAATATTTTCCTCAGGAAGGGCCCACAGGATCAATATTCCTTCTGTTTTGGCAAGTTTATAAGGTTGGTTTGCAGCTCTGTAGTTGAATGTCAGTTTGGGTAGTTGTAAAATCCTTGACTTACATTTCTCTTACTTGAGTATCTTAAACTTCTTGTATTGTTTTTGGTTGGCATCAAAAATTGGTGAAAAGTCTGATGAAAATCTTGTTTTCTTTCTCTTAATAGTAGCTTAATGTTTTTGCCTACTTACCCAAAAGATTTTTTATTTTTCTTTAAATTAGTTTTCTAAGGGCCAGGGATATAGCCCTGTGACACAAGCACCTGCCTGGCAAGCGCAAGGTCCTGAGTTTGATTCCTGGTACTAGGAAAAAAAAAAAAAAAAAGGAAAAGAAAGAAAAAAATTAGCATTCTTTTGAATGTCTTTAAATTTTTTTCATTTATTTTGTATTTCTTAGAGTTTCTCATGTAATGTTCCTTTATTAGTCTGTGAATTAGCCTAACTACATTTTTTTGGAAACATGCTCACACTAAGTTGTTAAGTTGCCCAAACTGGACTTGAACTTGCAGTCCTCTTCTGCTTCCCAGAGTGCTAGGATGACAGGCATGCATTACCAACACACCTGGCTTATGTTATCATGTCTTCCAGTGTACACATACCAAAGTACCTTCATATTAAAATATTGTTTTGTCCACTTTTTGCTAATTATATAAATAGTTACGTATAATAAAATTCATCCATTTTCAAAGCACATTGTTGAATTTTGATAAGTATATGCATTCATATAATCACTGTCATAGTCAAGATAGGGAGTAGTAACCTTACCTCAAAAGTTGTCCTCGTGTTCTTTGTCTTTGATCCTCTTTGTCTGCTCCCATCCCCAAGAAGACATAGAGATTCTGTCATTCTAGTTTTGCCTTTTATAGAATTTCATATAAATGGAATTATTCAGTATATAGTCTTTCCTATTTGGCTTTGAATTAGTGAACTTTCTATCACTGTGACAAAATACCTGAGTAATCAGTGTATAAGGAGGAAAGGTATATTTTGTCCCATGGCTTTAGAAGTTTTGGTCAATGATCACTTGCCCTGTTGTCTTTGGCCTGTAGATACAGACAGTCTATTGGCAATGTGCATCATAGAAAGCTGCTCACCTAATGACAGCCAGAAAGCAAAGAGGGGGAGGGGATCAGGTCCAAAAAAATCCACTTTACAGGCATGCCCTCAGTGACCAAACTTTCTTCCAGTAGGCCCTACCTCCTAACAGTTCCACCTCCTCCCAGGAACACTATAGGCTGATGACCTGCCTGTAATACATGGGCCTTTGAAGGACATTAATCCACACTTTAGCAACTTTTATTTAGCATAATGTTTTCGAGACTTATTCATGTGGTTGTGTTCATTAATATCCATTCCTTTTTATGGCTTCTTAGCATTCTATGTCATGTGTGTATTATAGTGTGTCTGTTCACTCACCACTCACTAGAGATGTGGGTTCTTTTCAGCTTTTAACTATTAGGAATAGATTTGCCTTGTAGCAGGGTAAGTGAATATTTAACATTAAAAGGTATTACCTTCTAATTTGCAGAGTGGCCATATCATTTTTCATTTCCACCAGCAATATAGGAGAGAGGTCCAATTGCTGTACATATTCACCAACACGTGGTATTGACAGTCTTTGTAATTTTAGTTATTTTAGAAAGTGTGTAAATAGTATCTCACTGTGCTTTAAATTAGCCCACCACTGAGGAGGGCTTGAGCTGAGTGTGCACAGAAGAGACTTCACTGAGGAGACTAGTGATGTTGAGTGTCTTTTCATGGGCTTATAGAATGTTTGTGCATCTTTTTTTGGGCAATATCTGTTATCATCTTTTGTTCATTTTTATTGGATTTTTTGTCTTTTTAATGAGTTTTAAGAGGTATTTTATATAATCTGGATTCAAGTTCTGTATTTTGAAAAATTTTGCTTCTACTCTATCAACTTACTTTTGTGTTTCTTCGGTCTGGCTTTTCAGAAGTTTTCAAACCATTCAGAAAATTTCAAACCATTCAGAGTCTGCCAAAAAATGTATACACACTTCAGGAAAATAAAAATTTGTATAAATATTTTAATGCTAAAATTATTGAGACATCATGAGTTTAGTACAAGTTCCCTTTGGCCTCTACAGTTACAAGAGGTGCTCGAAGTGGTGGCTGTTAGCTTCCAGACATTTGTACTACAGCAAACTGCTGCTTGGGTAACCATGGTCATTGGGATTGCTGCACATGGATTTTCAGTTTCTTCTGTAAGGGCTGGCAGTATTGTGGGTTTTCTGCAATATAGGACATCCTCTAGGATTCCCCATAAGAGGGTAACACCATCTGTTGAAAAAATATACTATTTTTCTTTCCCTGAAATGTGTATACATTTTTTGTGGACTCTGTATAATTCATTTAATCAGTTTTTTCATCATTTGTACTTTTATTATCCTACTTAAGAAATTTTTGCCTAGTTTAATGTTACCAAGATTTTCTCCAATGTTGTCTTCTGGTGTATAATAGATTTTTTAGCTTTAACATTTAGATCTATGAACATGTTTGAGTTAATTTTTAGGTATGTTCTGAGATAAAGTTGAAGGTTTATTATTTCCATGTCAATATTCCTTTTTTCTAGCACCACTGGTTGCAAAAATGATCTTTATTAAATTGTCTTGGAATGTTTGCTGAAAATGAATCAACCATACATGTGTGGATTTACTTCTAGTTTCTGTTCTGTTTATCTGTGTGTCTTTTAATAAGCAATCACACACTGTTTATTACTGTTTGTCTCTATGCTTTATTTTTGAAAATGTTTTAGCTATTTTGGATCCTTTGCTTTTCATATAAATTTTAAATAACGTATTATTTTTTGAAGGAAATTGTTTTGCATTTTGGTCTATTGATCATTTTGGTGGTGGATTACTATCTTAACATTAAGTCCTACAATTTTTGGAATGAAGGGCCAGGGATGTAGCTCAGTGGAATAGCGCCTGCCCGGCAAGCACAAGCTCCTGAGTTCAATCCCCAGTACCGCAAAAACAAAAAACACAGAAGTACATGTTCCTGTTTGATAGAGAGGGAGGAGGTTGCCGCTCCAAGCACACCCCTGGCCCACACCCTCGTTTCGGCATTCGTAGCTTCAGCTTCGGAGACCCATTGCCCAGCTGCAAGGGGTGGGGAACGGTAATGCTGGAGCCACATGGTCTGGACCCGCCCCCACCCATAGCACGACGACAGGGTGGAGCCGGGCGGTCCGCTGTGAGCATAT
>PVLD010032933.1:0-14149 GCA_004027595.1 Dinomys branickii
AAACCAAGACAAGCAGCTCAGCATAGTAGCGCACACTCACAGTCCCAGGTGTTTGGGATTTCAAGCTCAAAGCCAGCCTGGGCAAGTTCGCAAGGCTATCTCAAAATAAGACGGAAAGAGCTGGGTATGAGCTCAATACTAGAACACCACTGGGTTCAGTCCGCAGTACCACCATCCCCCACCCCCAAAAAAAACCTAAATGGTAAGGTAAATGTAAACTTAGCGAAAATAACCCACACAAATGCAGTTTTCTTTTCTTTTTTTTTTGTCTTTTTGAGACAAGGTCTCAGTATGCAGTTCAGGCTGGTCTTGAGCTCACTTTGTAGCTCAGGCTGGTCTCGAACTTGCAATGATCCTCCTGCCTCAGCCTCCTGAGTGCTGGGATTACAGGCAGGTGCCACCACACCTGGCAGATGCAGTTTTTAACATGAGGTTTATAAATCCCCAAAGAGGTCTATGTGACTTGAAGGGGCTGGTGAACCTGCTGATACTGTGGGTAAAAGTCACCTGTATGTGCGTATGTGTGGCTGCCCTCAGGGTTTCAAATATTCAGTGTGATCTGCCTGACAGGGAGGATTGGAAGGCAGTGAGTCTGATCTTCCCAGTCAACACTTCCCCACTAAAGCTGAATTTAATGTAGCAATGAAAAAGTTTGTGTGATTTCTACATTTAAGAGGAACAAGTGTTCCTTCCCCTAAGGACCATAGACACACCTTTTAAAAAGGATTATCAGCCACTTACCAGATTCTGAAGGGGTCTGTGACCTCCTGAAAAGTTAACAAAACAAAACAACACATTTTTATAGAGGATGAAGGGGGGAACTGGGTGTCAGCGCAATTTGGAGGACATGCCAACCCCTCCCACTTCCCATGTGCTGCAAACGTGTGTAGCGAGAAACACTGACAAACACAGGGAAGTGATGGTCACTTTCCCAAAAAGACTTTTTTAATTTTTTTTTTTTTTTTTTGAGGCAGGGTCGTGCTCTGTAGCCCGGGCTGGCCTCAAACTCATGGCAATCCTCCTGCCTCAGCCTCCCAAGGGCAGGGATTAAAAGAGTGCATCCCCACACCTGGCCAAAGATATTTAAATTGGTGGGATCCTGAGGATTTCTCAGGGCTTTTCACTGTGCAGGTAACATGAGTCTCTTTTTTACCTGTCCTTCTTCTTTCCTTTAGTCTTCACTGCCTCTGGAACCAACTGGCAGCTGTTTGCCCCAGAAGAGGCTGAGGCTGCCGGGCAGGAGTCCTTGTTTGTTAGGCCAGAATGAGGGGCCAGGCCCAGGAAGGTGGAGCACGCGTTTACTTCATGTGATCCGTGAGAACCGCACTTTCACATGTCTCTTTAGAACTCCAAAACTATTTCTGGATTCCTCCAAGTAATTGTAATTGTACTTTGAGTAGCCATAAATGAAAAACTGTGTACTGATAAAAAGCTACCGTGCATTTCATCATCCTCCTAGTGTACAATTAGAAATCACGGCAGCATCTCTGTGGATTTGAAAAGTAGCACGGCATCCACGTGTGAGATGCCTTATTTATTTGTTCTGTAGGCAATATTTGGTGCACCTGGACTGGGACACCCCATCTCCAAACAAGGGCTCCTTCCGCTTCCCCCAGAGTCGGAATCACTCAGAGGTCTAATTGCAGCTCCTCACTTCACAGATGAGGAAAATGAGCCCTAGCACAGGGAAGCTGTTTGGGGGTGAGGTGGCACCCACTCCGGAGCCAGGTCCCTGGGTACTCTAGGACTCTTGCACGGTGCTCCTGCAGCCCCCCCCCCCCGCCCCAGGGAAGAAAGGACTCGCTAGGTCTTGCCTCACCTGAACAGTCTGACAGAGAGCCAACAACACGACCCTCTAGGCCCTGGGAAAAAAGTGGACGCCAACGTGACAGCAGAGCTGCCATGGGCCGAGACGGATGAGGGTGCAAACTGCTGGCTGGGAGGCTGAGGCAGGAGGATGGTGGGAGGATGGGAAGCCCTACCTTGCTGAGCTCTTCCTGTAACCCGTGAGCTAAGGATTGTTATCGTCACTTGGCATATGTGGAAACTGAAGCTTAGAGACCTCAGTGGCAGTGTCTCATGGTCACTAAAGCCTTCAGCGAGAGGATCCAAAGCCAGGTCGAAATCCAGACCCTGAGGCAGTAACCACTGTACACTACTGCCCTATGCCGGGCTCCCTGGGTTCAGGGTTCTTGGGTCTTCTTTAGGACTAATGTTTCCTTGCTATTCCTTCACCCAAAGAACCATCTGAACCTAGCCATCCCATTTTCCAGAAATGTGGAAGCCTTATCCTCCCAGGAGGCTCTGTCTGCTGCAAAATACATCTCCGCCACCTCTCCTAGGGTCTAGGAGGCAAAACTCAGACTTGGACAGCAGACAATGCTTTAGAATCCCGGCCCAGCTCACAGCCTCCGCTGAGGGAGGTGAAAGTGTTCCTTGTGTGTCCTCCCAGTTCCTGCTCTGGCCTTTCTCCAGTACAAAACCTACCCTCCCCACCTCGCCCACTCAATCCAGAACTGGGGCCAGTGTGGAAAAGGCCTTCAGAGCTGTATGAGTCAGCTCTGACTTCTCTAATCCCCGCCAGGACATTTTCTCTTTGGCTTTTACCATAGCTTCTCCCTTTGCTCTTTTTTTTTTTGTCTTTTGGAGACCAGGTCTCACTATGCAGTTCAGGCCGGCCTTGAGCTCACTTTGTAGCCCACCCAGGCTGGTCTCAAACTTACAAAGATCCTCCTGCCTCAGCCTCTGGAGTGCTGGGATTACAGGCGTGCTCCACCGCGCCTGGCTGCCTTTGCTCTTTTGATTCACATCCCCTAGCAAGCAGAGGCCACATCTTAAACATACTCTGGATTCCTTACCCCAAGAGCCCAGTGTGGGCTGGACACACCTCCACCTGCTATTAAATAGTTACAACCTTCAATCCAGTGGCTCTGAGAACAAAGCACCGCCCCCCTTCCCAGACCGTTCACTTAGACCACTGCTGCCCTCAAAAAATTGCTTCCTTCACTCCCTACCTAACCACCAAGGAGGCTCATGATCTTTGAAAGCACTGGGATTTGATTTTACAAAACATGACCTTTCCAAGACTCTTTTGCCCGGTGAGGCTCAGGCAGCTCTGCCTGGAGACACGAGCCCAGCTTTTGTGCCCCTGCCCAGGGCTCTGCTGGTGCCCGAGAGGCCACTCAAGGCTTTGGCGGCTCTGCCTTTCAAAATACCTGAGTCCAGCCAGTGAGCTAAAGGCAGGAGGTGGAGGGGGGTGTTTGCTGTTCTTCATTCCTGTTCCTTTCTCAAGGGCTCCTGTTCTCCAAGTGTTTGCCTTTTCTGCCCTGGGAGTGCAGGAGCCTCTGACTGTGCAGGCTGAGACAGGAAGTCTGGGGTAAGAGTAATCCCTCTCCTGAGCCAGCACACAGCACACTTATGCCAGTCTTCATGGGGCGGAGCCAGACCGCTCATTACACCTGCTGGGAGTCTCAAGTTAGACACCTCTGCAAACCTCAGCTCTTCATCTGTGAAAGGGAGAAACCTGGGCACAGTCGCCCCCTAATTCCTTTCCTGCGGAACACTGTACAGTTAGTGGGCCCCAGACAGCACACTGCAGCCTCAGCGTTCCCCACAGCCCATCTCGCCACCCAGCTTCCCAGGGGACTCTTAACCACGCACCGCAATCGGGACCACGCCTTCTTGCCAAGAGTCCCACCCCCGTCAGACACTCCTAGTGGCCAGCTGGTACCCTAACAAACTTCACAGGGTGCTGGGTGCCGTGGCACACACCTGTAATCCCAGCTGACTGGGAGGATGAGGCAGGAGGGTAGCGAGTTCAAGGCCAGTCTGAGCAATTTAGTGGGACCCTATCTCACAGTTTTAAAAAGGAGGTGGGGGTAGGGGTCCAAGGAAACTCAGTAGCCTAATGCCTCTGGGTTCAGTTCCCAGTACTGGAGAGAGGAGAGAGAGGAGGGGGGAGGAAAGAGAGCAGAGAGACAGAGAAAGAACAGAGAGGGAGAAAGAGAAGACACAGAGAGAAATTTGACATTAAATAAATAAATTAGACTCTCCCTTTGCACCGTTCCTAGGTGTTGTATTCCTACCACAGTACTATGATTCACTGAATAATGTTAGTAATCATAATAATAATCATATCTGAAAGTTTTATCTGATGTTTATAGTTTATGAAATGATTTTACATCTATTAGCTGACTTTAAAATCCTCAGCCCACCCCAGTGTGGAAGGTAGAGATTGTTAGTTTTGTTGTTTGTCTTTTTGAGACAGGGTCTCACTGTGCAGTTCAGGCTGGCCTTGAGCTCACTGTGTAGCCCAGGCTGGTCTTGAACTTGCAATGATCCTCCTGCCTCAGCCTTCTGAGTGCTAGGATTGCAGGTGTGCGCCACCGTGCTAAGATTGTTATTTCTGCTGGTTCTGAAGGTTTTGACCAAGAACTCAAAAAAAGGAAGGTTTGAGGAAAAAGAGCAGGAGGTCAGAAGCCCATTCCAGATGGTTTTATTCTTTCTTTTGAAGCTTTTTTGTTTGGTTTGGTTTTTTGGGTGGGGTGTGTGTCAAGGGCCTCATGCACGTTGTGTGTTTTGCCACTGAGCCACACCCCAGCCTCTTCTGATAATTTCTGTTTGGAAAGGGAATGGGAAGGGGGACAGGCTGTTTAGACAGTCCCAACCCTGGAAGAGAAACGTGCTGCCTTTACCGGCCCCCTTTCCTCCTCTTCTCACCCCTGGCCCTCGCGGGGGCCAGGCAGCAACTCTCCGCGGATGGAGGCTCTAAATGTCCCTCACAAAGCCCAGGCCCCTATTTGGAGCTGGCAGGGATCAGTTAGTACGCCCTTGGGGAGGCAGCAGAGGAGGGTTCTTGTCTCTCCACAGTCCAGGTCTCTCATGCAGGTCATGCCCTGCCACAGAGTGAGGTCCCTGTGGGAGAGTGGCAGGGTACGATTCTTCTCTCTGAAAAGACCGAGAAGGGCACCCACAGCCGACTATGCAGTCTTTAAATCACAGAAAGGGAATGTCATAATCCTGAGGAAGATGGAGCAGGACCTTGGTCCTCTGTCCTGTGGTGTGACTGTCTGGAGGGGTCAGTCCGTGGACTCAGGAACCCAGTCTTTGATGTACACCCTGTCTCCAAGGCCTGGTTAGAAACTTCGACTGCTAGCCGAGCGTGGGTGGCACACAGCTGTGATCCCAGAAGCACTTGGGAGGCAGAGGCAACACGATTACTAAGAGTGAGGCCAGCCTGGGCTACATAGAGTTCAAGGTCAGCCTGAACTACATAGCGAAACCTTGTCTCAAAAAGACAAAACCGGAAAAGAAATTGTAGTTGCTGGGAGGCAGAACAGCCTTTGGAGGAGCCTGAGAAATGACTGGCATTGGCTGGCCAAGGAAAGTTTGCAGATCTGAATCCACACAGAGGACCTACATCAGTTCTCAGAAAATAAAATCCCTTTGCTCGTACTTGCCAAATGCCGGGCACTTTACACAAACCATCACATATATCACATATAATCTTCACAGCTCTGCGTGGTAGGGGCTACCCTGAACCTCATTTTTTTTTTTTTTTTTTTTTGCGGTACTGGGGATCGAACTCAGGACCCTGCGCTTGCTAGGCAAGCGCTTATTCCACTGAGCTATATCCCCAGCCCCCCTGAACCTCATTTTAAAGGGCTGTCAAAATCAAGGTCGTACAGTCTAGTCTGGTGGCAATTCAAGAATCGCATGTGCAGGGAGGGGACTCTGATCAGTGCACGGCAGTGTCCTCACATGAGAGCTAGGTGTGGACATGGCAGTGCCTTCCATCAGACAGAACCAGCATGATGGGGGAGGCCCAGCTTCAGGGCCCACAGAGGCCTCTGGAGAGCAAGGGACTCCAGCGCAGCCTTGGAGGAGAAGACTTCTCCTAGGAACAGGCTGGACCCCACAGCCCAGTCTCCGTGGCTCAGCCAGGAAAGCCACGGTGAAGGGTGAGGAAGGGAGCGTCGTGAGGACCGAGTAGAGAGCACAGAAAATCTGCTGATGCCATGCAGGTGGGGCTGGTGTGAGGGACCCATGAGCCAGGCTGAGGCTCCTACACAAGCCTCCTCTGTGAGCCACCTCTGTGAGCTCAAGGCAGTGTGAGAGAGGCACAGGGCCAGGCCGGGCCTTTCATCCCTGGGAACCCAGAGCTGCCTAGAGATCCCCTAATGCCAAGCCTGGGAGAAGGGGTGGGCGCCCTGCTGCCCTCTGGCCAGGGCACTTGCCTCATCGCTGCAAGGCAGGAGTGCCGAGGTGATGGCAGTCCTCAGAAAGGGTCCCTGGCGGGGGCCATGGTTTTCATGGCAAAGGGAATAGCCTGGGAACCCTTTGTCAGGGACAAGGTGCCTGACTGCTGAGTAACTGTGTCAGTCAGCATCCTGTCGCTGTGCCAGAATGTCCGAAACACTCAGTATTAAGGGAGAAAGGGTTATTTTTGCTTATGGCCTCAGAAGTTTCCGTCTACGGTCACTTGGCCTTGAGGCGTCGGGCCTGTGGTGACCCAGCGCAGCATGCAGAGAGGGTGGCGTAGGAGGCCTGCTCACCTCACGGGAGCTGGGAAGCAAGGACAGGGAAAGAGGCAAGCATCCCAATACCTGTTTCAAGGGAACACTCCAAGAGACCTAACTTCCTCCCACTAAGCTGCACCTCTTAAAGGTTACATCACCTCCTAACTGTGCTGTGGACTGAGGACCAAGCCTTTACTGCTGGCCTTGAGCTCACTTTGTAGCCCAGGCTGGTCTTGACCTCGCAGTGATCTTCCTGCCTCAGCCTCCCAAGTGCTGGGATTACAGGCGTGCGCCACCAGTGCTTTTGCTGGGATATCCTCTTAGCCCACAGCAGGCTTTACAGTCCAATAAATCCCCAACTTATAAACAAGTTTGGTTCCAGGAGAATATTAATAAGTCAGATTCATTCGTAACTCTGACATAAAAAAACAGACACACACACAAATATTGTAAATAAACTATTTTTACTTGAACAGCAGCACAACTGTGACAACATTTGGCAGACCCATGAGCTACTGCCGAGATTTGTTTACGTGTTTATAACTCGAGGTCTGTTTGTATCTGTGAAAATTCCCAGTATGAATATTCAAAAGTCAAGGACTTACTCTAACAACTTTGCTGGCTTAGGGGTCCTAGGACAAGAGCAGAGGGTGACCACATGCTCCTAAAGACGTGAGGCAGTTGAGCTTCCCATGTGCCAGAGACAGCCAGGTTAATTGCCCAGGATTTTTGCACTGTTACTGGCTTAACTAGGCAGTCTTGTCTTCAGAGTGAGACCCATAAGAAGTAACTGTGGGGCTGGAGGTACAGCTCAGTGGGCTAAGTGCTTGCCGCTGAGCACTAGGGCCCTGAGTTCGATCCCCGGTCCCGGGAAAAAAAAAAAAGGGGAACCATCGGATGGTTCCTTCTTTTAAAAAAAAAAAAAAAAAAAAGAAGTAACTGTGTCTAAGGGTGTTCCACTCTGAATGAAATTTAAAGGCAGGTGTGGTGGCGCGTGCCTGTAATCCCAGCACTAGGGAGGCTGAGGCAGGAAGATCGTTGCAAGTTCAAGACCAGCCTGGGCTACACAGTGAGCTCAAGGCTAGCCTGAACTGCACAGCAAGACTCTGTCTCAAAAAGACAAAAAAAGAATAAAGAAGCTTAAAGGTAGGAGGAAGGAAAGAGCATTCCGTCTCCTCACACCTCTCAGGAGTCTTGCTTCTAATTGATGAGTTACAGTGCATCCATCTCACGGTCACCGTGTCCCTGTTCTTGGCTTCTTATTTAGAGAGAGGACAGGGTTAGACTTCCTGGTAATGCTGTGCAACTGTAATGCTATCATTGTCCTCCCTAGAACCATAGCAATGGTACTTTGCACTAGAAAGAAGCAAGCATCCAAGGATGTGGTCTTCTAGCATTCTATCCTTGAACGACTTTTACTGCCACCTCACAAGGCTTCAGCATTTTGTCATTCCCCGACCAAGCCCCTGCGCTACAAATGCCCCTTTGCTCATCCACGCAGTTCATGGTTCACCCACAGAGTGCAAGGTATAAAGAAGTCGGGAGGTATAAATTGAGCACAGGCATTGTGGAATGTGCCTGTCAGCCCAGCTACGTGGGAGGCTGAGGCAGGAGGATTGCAAGTTTAAAGCTAATCTAAGCAATTTAGTGAGACCCTATCTAAAAGAACAAACAAATGAATATAACTAAATTAAGACTGGGGATATAGCTCAGCATGATACAGCTCAGGTCTGAGGTTCAATCCCCTGTACTGGAGAAAATAAGAGAGAGGGAGGGAAGAAAGGAGGGACCAGGAGGTGTAAACTCTAGAGGGAGCAGTGAATTATGGGCATTTCATCTGGCTACCCAGGGCAGCTTGACACAGCTAATCCCAGTGCCAGGTTATTACCATTGTCTTTGTTTCCTTCTCTCCTGTCGCTTTATTTCTGGAGAAGTCCGAGTCAGCTCCCAGCACATTCCTGGCAACAGTCCCAGGTGTGTGTGTGTGTGTGTGTGTGTGTGTGTGCGTGTGGTTTTTGGAGACAGAGTCTTGCTGTATAGTCCAGGCTGCCCCTGAACTAACTATATAGCCCAAGCTGGCCTCGAACTTTCGGCACTCCTCCTGCCTCAGCCTCCTGAGTGCTGGAGTTACAAGCATGCACCACCACGTTCAGCTAGTCCCAGGTCTTTAGACTCAGACATTTTCTTCGTCCAGTCCTTAACCTTCTTGAGAATTTCATCTACCCTAGTATTTTTACCTTTTCTCCCCCCAGACTGGGGACAGGACCCAGCGCGTCACATACGCTGGGTCAGTGCTTTACCAATGAGCCTCATCCCCGGCCCTCATGAGCTTTTTGTTACCAGTTTACCTCTGGCCCTGTGTGTACTGCCTTTGCCCTCATGTTCCATCTCAGAGCTCTCTCCCCTTCTCCTCAGTCCTTTCTTTCCACACACGTCCTGCATCAACAGCCCCTCTCCACCGGCCACACGACAGGAAATGCATATACGAGTGCGCCCCCTGTGGGCGGGTCACAGACGGCCCTCTGGAATGTCCGCGGTGCGTGACTTACCACATAGAGCACACGAAATGCCTTGGGAGAACCAAGAAAGGGACCAATACAGCCTCTGGGGGCGGAGAAAAGCTTCCACAGGGGGTGGCCGGGAAGCCTGACCGGACATAATCCAGCAGAGAAAAGAATGAGCAGGTACAGCCTTCCTGGAGCTGAGCCAATGCTTCTTTAGATAAACACATGTGCTCTCATTAATGCCCTGCTCTCCGAGATCCCAATGTGCCTTCTTCCCGGGGCCTTTGATTCTCCTCTGAGAATCACTCATTCCCTGATTATTATTATTAGATTAGTTTTGTAATTAGCAATGAGAAGCCAGGCGTGGTGGCGCACACCTGTAATCCTAGCACTCAGGAGGCTGAGACAGGAGGATCATTGCGAGTTCAAGACCAGCCTGGGCTACAAAGTGAGCTTGAGGCCAGCCTGAACTGCACAGTGAGACCCTGTCTCAAAAAGACAAAAAAAAGACAAAATGAAATCAGAGAGTGCCCCCCACCAGCCTCACACCCTTACACAGTCACAGAAATGCTCAGCCCGATTCCTCAGAGAGACCAGGGCGTGCGGAATCACTCTGACATCCCTGCGCAGCCTCTGTGGGTGGTACCGGGGACGTGAGCTTGTGTGCTAAGCCATCAAGACCTCAGGCCCGCAGCTTCAGGCTCAGGGACAGAGCTCCTGGAGCCCCAGCTTCCTCCTGTTGCATGACAGCTGTTTGTTTTTCATAGAGCGCTGACAGCGCACGCTGCTCGGCATGTGAAGGCATAGTCCTACCCCGAGGCCTCTGGGAACTGAGCTAGACAGGCTCTGGGTGCAGACACAGCTCCAAAACCTGGCAGGCTGAGCCCTGAGGTGTCAGGCCTTTGTTTCCCTCTCTGAGAAAATAAATAAATAAAATGAGCTAAGCATCTGGCTTCTCTGGCTAAGGCAGCACTCGGGAGACAGAGCCAGGCCATCCTCTGGGGAGGATGAGAGGTCGGCAGGATTGTGTTAGGACAGGAGCGTTAAGAAGTTTTAGGGATGGAGGAGAGAGAAGTGGTCAGAGGCGTGAGGGAAACCAGGTGCTGGGGCGGGGGCAGAGGATTCAGCAACAGGGTGGAATGGCCACGGCAGGGGGCCATCTCCTGAGCGCCCCTGCACACCTCCTGGGTCGCCACTCCATCTCCACCTCAGCCCCTGGGTCTCGGGCCTGCACTGGCTGCACAGATCAAGCCCTGCCAAGCCAGTGCCCCGGGGAAGGTGGGAAAGTAAAGGTAAAAATGGTCAGTAAGGGTTGATCCTGAGGAGGCAGCATGGCGCTGTGTAAAAGACGCTGGCCTCCAGCCATGCCGGTATCTGGGTTCCTGCCTTGTGCCGTTCTTTCCAGCCATAGGTCCCGGGCAAATCACTTCCTCACCCTCATTTTCTTCCCCTGGAAAAAGGACTGTTGTGGTGTTTAAACGAAATAGCGCCCGGGAGAGCGCCACACACATAGCGCCTGGCACGTGGTGGAGGTACAGGTGTTACTCCTGCCATGGAAGAGAAGCTACTTGTTCTTTAAGACATACGGTGAGCTGGACGTGGTGCCGCACGCCTGTAATCCCAGCACTCGGGAGGCTGAGGCAGGAGGATCATTGTGAGTCTGAGGCCAGCCTGGGTTACAAAGTGAGCTCAAGGCCAGCCTGAACTGCACAGTGAGACCCTGTCTGAAAAAGACACGGTGAGACTTAGGATTAGAGACAATGTTCTAGAAAAAGAGTAAGTTTGCCTTTTTTCCTAGGAGCCATAAAAATGACAGGTTTGGCGTAGTTGTCAGAGGGAGTTTGCTCATTAACAGGTGGGAGCTTTTCCTGGTATCTCTGAGCACCCCCAAACTAGGCCAGGCAGGAAAGGAAGGAGAGGCTTGGGGCTTTGAGCACATTACGAAACCTCTCCGAGGACACTCTCTCTGATGCCGTTTGTCCCTTTGCCTCTGATTCTGTGAGCCCGTGAGGATTGTTTAGCTTTCCCTGGAAAAATTCATGGAGTGGCCCATTCGCCCACTAATCAACTGGGCGATCAATCTATCAGTCCGTCTAGTTTACCTCGGATCCTTCTTTCGGTGCAAGGGTGGGGAAGACCAGGCTGCCACGGGGTTTGCTGCAGGGGTAGGGGTCTCCTGGCTTGGGGGGATGCACGTCTTTGCAACAATCAGAGAGGCAGCCACTGCCAGTTATGTTGGCCAGAAACGAACCTAAAGCATCTAGGACCCGAGGCAGGAGGGGTTGTTATAAAGAGCCAGGGGCTCTCCAAGACCACAGGCAGGGAGATCAGGGAGGCTGCACGGGGGTTGGGTCAGAAACTAGGAAGCCAGTACTGACACAGCCTGGCATCTCCAGAGTGCACGCTTCTCCCTGTGCGTGTTGGCTCATGTAACCCGTGGAGGTTGAACAGCAAAGTGAATCTCATTTCCAAGTTCATGGGAGGGAGAATTTGATGGATCCTGCTTGGAGGAGACACCTTCTCCTCCTAGTCTACTTGGCCATGACCCGGTGAGCTGGCCACCTATAGACCACATACAATATACCCATGCCGTCTCCAGTCTAGCAGAGTTGGGGAATCTCAGGGAGCGGAACTGTGATGGCCCTGACACCTCAAAGCACACTGCGTTAGGATACAAATGTGACTGCTGTAACGATAATGGTTTAAACAAGCTGTAAGTTTATTGCCCTCCTGGGTGGAACAGCCTGAGTGCAAACCACGCAGAGACAATGCGGTTAACCCGCAGCATCAGGGATGCAGGCACCTTCCAGCTTGTTGCTCTCCTCCCAGGATCTTTGTCGGCCGCACATGCTTGAAGGTGGTACACCACGATGTCCACGCTCCCACCACTCAAAGAGGGAAGGAGGGGACAGAATGACCTTGAAGGTGCCTTTGAAGGACACAATTGTTCCTGCTAAGTTCTTATTAGTCAGACCCTCAAATACAGCCATAATTCAAGAGAGGCTGGGAAATGCAAACATTAGCTAGTGGACATGTGTTCAGGCAAAATCAGTCTTACAAGAAGAGCAAGTGGAGGGCTGGGGATACAGCTTAGTGGAATAAGCACCTGCCTGGCAAGCACAAGGTCCTGAGTTCGATCCCCAGTACCGCAAAAAAAACAAAAAAAGGGCAAACATTTTAGGGGACAATCTCCTGCAAGGGTCACTGGTGTCCTTGGTTCCTAAACTCAGAAACTTTTGTCTCTTCTAACTACTGAGGGACAGGCTGCTGCCCCAGAAGAGATAGAAGGGCCTGGGAAGAACATCTGCCTGTAAATGCCTCCTAAAGCGCGACCAGGAGATGCTGAGGCTGGATGATTTCTCTCCTGCTTTGACACCGTTTCAAGGAAGGCCCAGGGCTGGTGTGCCTCTTCCCCTGTCCTAACTTAGGGTGCAGAAAAGGAAGTTCTGGGGACAGACTGCAGAAGTATATTTGACAGCACAGAGTTCTTTAAAGAATAGATTTTTCAGGGCTGTGGTTCGA
Source organism: Dinomys branickii (assembly GCA_004027595.1). Taxonomy (NCBI): domain Eukaryota; kingdom Metazoa; phylum Chordata; class Mammalia; order Rodentia; family Dinomyidae; genus Dinomys; species Dinomys branickii. Next base: position 12,545 of record PVLD010032933.1, read on the forward strand.
GTGTGTCCCAGTTCTGCCAAACAAGAGAAGTTAAGGTCCCTTCCTTCAGGCTCCAGACGTACATGTTGTACTCCTGCCTCGAAACCCATCCAGCAGCCGGGCTGTGCAGAGTCGTTCACAGCCGCTGATCCAGCGGTGATGCAAGGTTGGGTGCCCTCGCGCACAGGGACACTGGGGCGAGGGCCCGCCGTGTTCAAGAACAGGCTAGCTGCCTTGGCAGGATCAAGGGGGTGTCCCACAGAAGCTGTGCCTGGCCCCATCCGCTCAGCCGGAAAACTGACCTCACCCTTGGCCAAGGACTTCCTGTTCACCAGTAACTACTTGGTGGGGCAAGGAGCTTCCATCCAAGTCAGCAGATAGGACAGTGAGTCACAGTGAGCGTAGCAGCTGCTTTGCCCCGTTCTGGGCTGGGCTTTGGGCAAGAGTCGGGTTTGCTGCAGTGGCTGATTCTACTGCGATTTCTAGGTTTACAGCCTTGTGTTGGGGGGTACTGGTCAGGACAGGGGAGATGAAGAGTGTGGGAAGTTAGGAATCAGAGTGAGCTTTGTTGCTTTTGGTCACAGTTTTAGTCCGGATGAGGGACGAGGGGACCAGAGAAAGTCCCTGGGCTCCGAGTCAACCTGGGGTCACACTCCTGCTATGACTGCCCCGTGACCTTCCGCGTTCTTACATCATTTCCCCCATTTTGAAGACAAGGGGTCAGACCGCAATGCCTTGCTCAACTCAAAAGGATTTCAAAATAGAAGAGAGAATGGGGCCGTGAGCCATGCAAAGGCCAAGAGCCTCGGATCCAGCCCCGCGGCCCTTGGCACCCTGCACAGCACCTCGTGCGTGCAGTCACTCTTCAGTGAGTGTCCTCCAGATGCGATGGGGAGGGGACGGGCAAGGGTGTTCGAGTGTGTCCCAGTTCTGCCAAACGAGAGAAGTTAAGGTCACTTCCTTCAGGCTCCAGACATCCTCCCCCTGGGCTGTAGCCCAGTGGCAGGATGTTTCCCTAGCATGCATGGGGGCCTTGGCTCCCTCCCCAGGGTCCACCACCACCAGCCCTGCAATCACTGGGCCCACTTTACTTGTAAGGAAACAGAGGACAGCTGGGAAGGGGAAACAGGGCCGGCGCTGGGGTCTGAACATGCTCCGCAGTCGGTCACAGTCAGTCTCGGTGCTGACCTGCACCCTCTGCGGCCCTGCTTCCTCCTCCCCCTGCTGCCCGAGTTACTGGAGTTACTAACGTGCCACAGGGAGCTGGTGGGTCTGACCTGGGTGACAGGTGGATACCGCCTTAGAGCCGGGGCTCCGGAGCCAGACTACCTGGGTCTGAACATTGTCCTGCTGTCGTTGTGGTTTGGGGTTTGTTGTTGTTGTTGTTATTCTGGACGCTGAACCCAGTGCCTTCATCCTGAGCTGCCTCCCCAACCCTTTTTACAGTTTTTATTTTGAGGCTGTCATGGCTTCCCTGTTCCATTTCCTCCCGTACTCCTGCTTTGTCCTCTTTTGCTTGGCCCGAGCTTGTTCTGCCGAGCCAGTTTCTCCCTCACTCCTCATGTTTACTTTTTCAAATAAACCTTGCCATGCTTAAATAAGTAAAGAAAGAAAGGAAGAGAATTT
>PVLD010032934.1:0-14148 GCA_004027595.1 Dinomys branickii
CTGACTAAATTTGCATGTCTGTATATGGGTCCATACATCTACAATTCGAAGATATCAATGGATAAAGCAACAACTACTGTTGAGACCATATCACCTTGTCTATAGATTAGTTGTGATTGTACTATTTTCTATGATAATGGGTGTCTGTTTGTCAATATGTCTTTGTACTTTTATGTTTCTAAAAAAAAAAAAAAAAAAACTCACTCAGTGAATGAAATTACTAAGGAAGCTGATCCCACTGTCTGCCCTGGTAAAGTCATTAGCCCTTGGAGGAGTGTTGATCCAACACAATATCAAAGAATGATTGAGATTGTGTGGAAGAGGATATGAAATGTAAGGTAGATCCATTTAGCATAGTTGGGATGGCCAACGAAGGGGATTGCCCACAGAAAGGGGAGTGTGTTAAGTTCCAGTTGTGTGTCCTGGGCCAAAATGCACAGACTACAGCCTACAACGTCACACCCCTGCACAGAGTCACAGTGGAGTGTGGCAAGAATCAGTTTGGCTTCATTAACTATGAGGTAGGAGATAGCAAGAAGTTCTTTTTCCATGTGAAAGAAGCTCAGTAGGGCATCGAGCTACAGGCAGGAGACGAGGTAGAGTTCTCAGTAATTCTTAACCAGTACACACGCAAGCGCAACACCTGTAATACTTGGTGAGTCTGAAAGGGCCCCAAGGCTGTTGCAGCCCCTCAACATGGTAGGTCATTCAATCACTTGAAGAACATCTCTCCAAATGATACCAGTGCTCCTTGCTTAGTGGTTCTTCATCAGTCAAGAGGACCAGATAACTCAATGAGGTTTGGTGCAGAAAAAGCGATTCATCAGGTTGATGTCATTGACTAACCACCTCCACAAAGCACATCCTTAACACACTGTGATAAAGCTGGGAGGATTCTGGTGAAAGGTTCTGAATATCTCCTCTTCATCCCTCCCAAAGTCTGGAAAATTTATTCTATTGAGCTATTACACCAGTTTTAACACCTTCTTTGTGTTACGTTTAAATAAATAAATAAATTTAAGAAACCATTTTGAAATTATGCACAGTTCAGTTGCAGCCTGGAGAGTTTAAGGTGGCATCTTATAGTATCACTTTAGGAGATTTATTTGGTGACTTTAATGCAACTGGTAATTGGAAAATCCACTTCAGCTGCATGAGTGAAACATAAACTGTTATCCTGTTGGTCCTGTGAAATTCTGCATTCAATGATTTAGTATATACTCTACCTTCATTACTCATGGTAAGATGTTCTGCCTTAGTAGTCAGTTGCCATCTTTCCCTTTTCTTCCCTGTTTATTATGCTTTAATTCCAAGGGCCATAGGAGGGCAGAATATATTAAATCTTAAAACTTTGTATAAGCAAACCTTTTTCTTACATTGAAGGCCAAATGCTAAAATGTTATTTTTCATCTCATTTTTAATCTTGTCACAGTATATTTAAAATTTGGTTAGATTTCAGTGAAAATTATCTTTCAGAGTAGTTCCCCCCCTGGAATGAGGGTTAATAACTTTACAATTAATATATATGGTGCAGAATTTCATGCAAATGAAGTGTGCCAAGAGCATGATAATATTTAAAAGAAAAAAACAACACAAACACATACATTTGCTGCTGCTTAGATCACCGCAGCTTCTAGGGTCCAGTTCCTTTTACTGATTTAAAAACAGAACAACAACAAAACGTTGTGACTGAAAAGAAAATCACTGAGACCACCTGTAACTACCATGAACTGTATGGTGATGGCACATTTAGTTATTTGAAGAGGTTCCACATTTATCACACAGATCTTAAATCTTTCTACCAACTTTGTTTAAAAGTGTCTGTGTTTCAAAAGATTAAACCCCACTCCTCTGGACAATCACACAACTGTTTCTGACACAGAGCTTCTATCGTGGAATGCCTTTCTGCCACGGAATTGCAAAACTACCTGTATTTGATTTGAAGTATAGGAAACATTTGCTACTAGAAGGTAAAAAAAAAAAAAGTTTACATTTGTATAGCTTTTCTTCATCAGAGGCATTATTTTGGTTTCTTGCCAAGCACCAATCAACTCTGGGTGAAGCCTACATTCCAAAACAATGCTACAAGAATACATTATTCTATGAACAATGAACTACTGTAATGTCTCTTTGTCCCAATATCAGACCTTACAGAATACCACATCAGTTGTTCTTCTGATTATTTTCTCATGAACCTGGAGTATATCATTGATGTTCAAATATTTCCACATCTAAAAACATTTTGGTATTTTATAATCAAGTTTTAATCTTTTAAAGTAAATGATGCAGGGAAAATACTTAATCTATCAAAATAACTCCAAACCATGTGCTTTCAAAATCACTCCCAAAATGCCATATAGTTTCCATCGTGTTTGGATTGCAAATGGATTTGCAATTTATGAACATTGGATTGTTTCCAATTTCCTGAGCTGTCAGTGTTATACAAATGCCATCCTCCAAAGGTCCCCTGACAGGATTTCACAAGTATATCTGTGGGTTCAGATTAGTGAGAGTAATCAATGTATTTATTAAGTAATCGCAATCAGTTTTAAATTTTAGTTTCAAATGCTTTTATAATTCAGCAGTATTCTACTTTCGAGTAGAAAGAGAAAGACTGATAGAAACAAAAAGGAAAATGAAAGTATTAAGTGTTCACCAAACAGGAATTTTACATATATTATCTCATATAAATTCATGGAATTATATATCACACAGAGAAGAATAAAATCCAGAGTTTCATCATTTACCTAGAGATTAGATCTCAAGTAAGTCTGACCTTAAGCTTGCAATCTTTTCACCTCACTCCACTGATTGGTATTGATAATTGTTAAAAACAGAATGAACAGCTCCAAAAGGCTATTTAAATAAATTTCTATTGGAGATATAATCTTTTTCATTCATATTTTTAAATTTCCCCACTGAATACCCAGATTATGTATGAATTTGACCTCCCCCCAGAACAATAGTAGGAAAACCTGAAATGCCGTAAACCACAGGTAAAGAAACTATACAAGAATAAATAAGATCTAATAACTTCCCAGACTTAAACTGAGTCCAAAAATAAAATTTGGTAAAAAGAAATGCATATCTGTTTATACACTAAAAATAAGAAATATTATGAAAATAAATCTCCTTACAAAAATGGCTTTTTCCCCCATAAGAAGTAATTTATTATCTTCACTGAGAATAACTATCCTCGTCTTTACTTCTATCTTTAGAATGTGCACACAGACATTGTTGAATATAAAACACGTACAGTATGTCATCTTCTAACATCATTCATATTTGAAGAAATAAAACCACCCCTTAATAAATTCCTTTCCAGTATCTTATTTTAAGGAATCTATTTTTAAAGAAACAGAGGAATTTATTGTTCAGTAGAATAACTTCTTTTCTGACATATATTCACTCCTAAAATTATTTTTATTCTTTTACCACAAAACTGAATACATCTTTATCAATCAAAAGCTTTTTTAAATCTTTATTTTTAATGACTCTTTTCAAATGTTTTTCTAGGAATAGTATACAATTTCTTCCTCTTCTTTAAATGGATTTCTATATCTTGTCTTAGAAAATGCAGAAGTGATAACACAAAGAGCAAGCCCTATATCTTGAAGTAGTGGTGCTATGATCGGTTAAAGGTTTCAGGCTTCTGCCATAAATAGGTAGCATTTGCCGTTTTGGCCACACAACTGACCGTAAGTTACAATTTACTCATCCTCAAACTTGAGATTCTAGTACCCTGCATATAGAATCAGTATAAAGATTGCACAGATTATATCAAACGTCAGGCACCGTATCTGTCTCTGCCAACCCGCTAACACTGGCCATTATTAACTGTTCATTTCCAGTGGATAAAATCTAAAGATTTAGAAATTTTAGAAGACATGGTCATGTACACATTTTCATGTCTCTGTCTACAAGGAAGTACAGGGTGAGTAGCTTAATCCAAAATGTTTAAGAATAGAATTTTTTTGTATTTTGGGTGTTCAGATTTTAGAACATTTTCATATACATTATGAGATATCTGGGGGATGAGACCTTAATCTAAGCCTGAAATTCATTTATGTTTCTTATACATTTGAGGTTAGGTTTATCCAGTATTTTTAGTGATAAAATTCCATGTGGATTTTTCCATTTGTGCTATTTTGTCAATGCTCAAAACATTTTAAATTTGGGAACACTTCAAATTTCAGGTTGTGTATGAAAGATGTTCAACCTATACCATGATTGATCAGATGTCTACAGAAAGAATATTTTGCACAGTCTTCTGAATTCTTGTGAACGACCTGTGTTTTCATGTAATGTGAAAATCTAGGCGAACACTGACATTATCAAAAGCTATGAATCCCCCTAAGGTTTTACTCCATCTATTCATTTACCTATCATATCACTTTCTTCTTCCCTTTCATCAATCAGTTGACTACCAAGAGGTTGAAATCTGGAAAGGCAAGCACTATGCCAAAGAAACAGATTGCAGTTCAAGGTGGTAGGTTGCTGCCTTAGTTACTTTTCTCTCATTCTTGAGACAAAATACTACACATTAAAGTTAAAGGGACAAAGATGTATGTAGCTTACAAATTATAGAGGTCTTTGACCCTAATTGGTTGGTTCCAAGCAGAGTGGCTTGGCAGAAGTGCAATGCAAAAGAGAACCGGTTCATGGCAAGCAAAAGATAGCTGAAGTAAACAAGGAAGAGAGAAGAAAAGCCTCTATCTCTGAAACTGCATACAGGCTATCAGGATCAGGGCAGGGCTAAACCAATCAGTGGACTGATTCAGTGATGACCCATCCATAGTCTTAACTCCCTTAATCCTAGCATTGCACCATAGACAATTATACATTCTAGACTCAGCAACCTCTGAAAAATCCCCACTTCTGCTTGCATGAGGCTTTGAGAGGACATCCTCACATAAATCATAACACTCTGCCCGTTGCCCCCTCAAAATACATTTACTCCATCTTTATGCAAAATACATTTACTCCATCTCTAAGAGTCACCAAAGTCCTAACAGTTTTAGCATTGCTGAAAAGTCCAAGTCCCAAGTCTCTTCTGAGATTTAAGGCAAACTCTTAGCTACCAGCCCCTGTATAAATGTAATGAAAGTTAAACACTTCCAATATACAATGGCACAGGAGAAACATTACTGTTCCAAAAGTTGCAAGTAGGGGGATACAAAGGAAAGGGTCCAAAGCAAGTCCAAAATCCAGCAGGGTAAAAATTAAGTCCTATAGTTTTATGTCCAGCTTCCAAAGCAATCTGTGGCAAGATATGAACGCCAAAGGGCTTGGGTGACTCCACTGCAATAGCTCTTCTGGTGATTGTAACACCCATGGCTTCTATCTTTGGCTAGCTCTGCTTTCTCCTTGCAGTTTTCCTCAGATGATCCACATCCTTGGCTCCTCCAAACTTCTGGGGTCTCCTCTGAACCTTTGGCTTCACACACACAGCTTAACACACTGTACTCTCTGAGACACACTTGCTGGCCTCTCAGGCCTTCTTCTGAAATCTGGGTAGAAACTTTTCTGACCCCACAGTTCTTATATTCTGCATGTGCCTAAAACCAGCACTGTATACATGATGCCAAGGTCTACTCACAGCTGGAGCACTAGTCAGGCTTTCTTCTCTCTTGGCTATAGGGGTCTCTAGTTCCTATATACCAAATCCAGAGAAGAAACTTTCCTAGGCCACCATTCTGGAATACAGTGCCCTGGGGCTCTCATCTCAAAACAAATTCTTTCACCTATGTAAATACAAGGCTGCAAAGGCTGAAGTCTTGATCGTTCCGGTTATGTCCTCAGGCCATCTTTTCTGTTGTCTTCTTCTGTAGTTGGCTTTTCCTTGTTAGTCTTCTAAGTTACCAATTTCTCCTCTGTTCCATATTTGTAGGCTGAAACTTTACTGGAGCTATCTTTCTGATCAGATTCACAATGTTTTGAATCATTCAGCTGGACTCTATTTTGGATTCTCAACATAAATATAGCTAAAAGTCCCCAACAATAGCAATGCCACTGTCTCAATATTAGACTTCCTTGAAATATCTTCTGCAAGATTACTTCTGCTCCCCTTAATTACAGTCTAAGCAAAGTCTATGAACATGAGCAAATGCAGACAAACTTTCTGCCATGCCATAACACACACTTTCTGCCATGCCATAACTAGATTCCAACAGGCAGTGAAGTCCTTCTTCCCAGCAGAAACCTCCTAAGCCTGTTCTTACTGGCATCACTTTTTTTTTTTAAAGAGAATTTCAAAATCAGTAACATAATAACAACATAGACAAAAACAAAGCAAAGCAAAAACAATAAAAATGATATAGGGTTTCAAAACAGAATGATAGGAATTAAGAATGGTTGTTATTCTATTAATATTTTGGTCTTCTGAGCTCTGCCCAGAATATCCCACCAAGTACAGGCTAAGGTGTTCCAGCTCAACTTTTTTCAGCCAGCATCTCCAAACTTTTCTAAACTCTTCCTACAAGCCATCCCCAAAGGCTCCTGAACCACATGGTCAGGTATAGTCAGAAGAAATACCCAATTTCTGGCAAAAAATCTTTCTTAGTTATTATTCTTTCACTGTTGAGACAAAATATGGACACTCAGATTTAAAGGAGGAAAGATTTATTTAGCTCAGTTTGTTTTAGTCCATAATTAACTGGTTCTGAGGCAGGACAGTTTGGCAGAAGAGCAACGTAGAAGTGAACAAGCTCATGGCAGGCAGAAGACAGCAAAAGCAAGCAAAGATGGGAAAAGAAAAGCCTCTTTTTGCCCTTCACATTGTATCCAGATTACCAGGATTACAGTGGTACCAAACCAATCAGTGGATTGATTTAGTAATCACCCATTGTTATGGCTGATATATTGTGTCAACTTGGGGAGTCCAGAGGTTTGGCTGAGTGACTCAGCAGGAAGTCAGAGCGCTTACTTTGTACACATCCTGAACCTGAGGAAGAGAAGGACATGGAGATTATGTGAGTGCTACACCCCACCTGGGTGGAGGTAGGCTGTTTACAATATAAGGGAGGTAGAAAGAGGCTGCTTGCTGCCATTTCTCCCTTTTTGCTCTTGTGGATTTTGCTGTGTTCTGCTGTCATGAATGTTTGCCCTCTGCCATGTACCACTCTGCCTCTGAGCCAGCCAAGTATTGACTTAAACCTCCACAAACCGTAAGCTAAAAAATCCTTTCCTTCCTTCATTTTTGGCATTGGGTATTTTGTCTCAGCAATGAGAAAAAGGTAGCCAAGACAGAATTTGGTACCAGTGGAGTGGGGTCGTTGCTATGACTATACCTCACCATATGGCTCAAAGCCTTTGGAAATTGCTTGTGGGAAGAGTTTGGAAAGGTTTGGAGATGTTGCCTGAAATAGTAGAAGTGGAATGACTTTGGCTGTTCCATCTGGGAGATTCTGGTCAGAGCTCAGAAGACCAGAAGGCTGACTGAAATCCTGCCAGTAAAGACCGGGCTCGGGAGGTTTCTGTTGGGAAGAACTGCATTGGTTGTTGGACTCCAGATGATGTGTGTTATGGCTTGGCAAAAAGTTTGTCTACATTTTGCTCATGTCCAGAGTCTTTGCCTAAGACTGAGATTAAGAGCATCAGTGAACTGATTAATCTGGCAAAAGAAATTTCAAAGCAGTCAAATGTTGGGGAAGTGGCATGGCTATTGCTGGGGGCTTTTAGCCGGACTCATATTGAAAATGAAGAGCAAAGAGCCTGGTAGGATGTTTTAAAATGTTGTCAGTTTGGCCTGAAAGGAAGCTCCAGTAAAACTGTGGACTGCAAAGATAAGGCTGAGGAGATCTCTATTGCTGAGAAGGAACAAGAGAATGGAATAGATGGCCTGAGGGCATCGCAACAAGCAGCAAGTCTCCAACCTTTGCAGCCTCAAAACTGTAAAGGTGAGAGACCTTGCTTTGAGAAGAAAGCCAAAGAGTGCCATGTTCCAGAATGGCAGCAGTGGCCACACCAGGTTCCAGAATGGCAGCAGCATAGAGAATTTGTTCCTCAGAATTGGATTCAGTGTGCCCAGTGTTTTAGGCACTCGATCCCTATGGCCAAGACAGAGGAAAGTTTGGCTACTGCTCCAGGTGGCAGCAGACCTTGGCATCATCCACATGGCCCTGTCTTTAGGTGCATGGAGAATGAAAGAGTTCTGAGGTTAAAGAGGCTTCCACCCCGATTTCAGAAGGCCAGGCAATGTGCCCCTGAGAGGGCAATATGTGAAGCTGTGAGTGTGAAACAAAAGGTGCACTGGAAACCTCAGAAGTTTAGAAAAGACAGGACTGTGGATCATGAGGAAAGCTGCAAAGAGGGATCAAAGCTGGCCTAAGAGAGAAGCTGTGGGAGCTGTAACCACCAGAAGGGCCATAGGGGTGGACTCACACAAGCCTTTTGGAGCTCACAGTGCACCACAAGTTGCTTGAGATGCTGGGTGTGGAATTACAGGACACAATGTTAGCCCTGCTGAATTTTGGACTTGCTTTGGTCCCAATGGTCTATATTCCCCTGCTGGTACCTTTTGGAATGGTAATGTTTATTTTGTGCCATTGAGTGTTGAAAGTGTTTAACTTTTCATTTGTACGGCAGCTTGTAACTAAAGAATTTGCCTTAGATCTGGGAGGAGAATTTGGCTTTGGACTTTGCAGCAACTTTTAGGACTTTGGCAAATCTTGCAGATGGACTAAATGCCTTTTGCATAAAGGGATGTGCATGAGTCTTTAGGGGAACAAATATTATGGTTCTAACGTAATGTCTTTGTATTTGGAAACTGGTTTAAAGAAATGTGTCTGTTGGCCAAGTTGACAAGGGGTGGATTGTTATGGTTGATACATTGTGTCAAATTGGAGAGTCCAGAGGTTTAGCTGAGGGACTCAGCAGGAAGCCAGGGTGCTTACTTTGTACACATCCTGAGCCTGTGGAAGAGGAAGGTGTGTAGATTATGTGAGTGCTACACCCCACTGGGTAGGGGTAGGCTGTTTACAATGCAAGGGAGGTAGAAAGAGGCTGCTTGCTGCCATTCCTCCCTTTTTGCTCTTGTGGTTTTTGCTGTGTTCTGCTGTCATGAACGTTTGCCCTCTGCCATATGCCACTCTGCCTCTGAGCCAGCCAAGTATTGACTGAAACCTCCACAAACTGTAAGCTAATAAAACCTTTCCTTCCTTCATTTTGAGCGTTGGGTATTTTGTCTCAGCAATGAGCAAAAGGTAGCCAAGACACCCATTCTTAGTCCTAGCACACTTAACCCTAGCAGTGCACCGTGAATCAATCACACATTCTAGATTCAGCCTCCTCTGAAAAAGCCCCACCTATGATTGCATGATGATTTGGCCAGCATCTAGACAAAAGCCACAACAGTTATTCAGTGTTAAACTAAGATATAAAATAGTTCCTAGCAGAGAAATAACCGTAGGTGGGGAAAATACAAATTATACGCATCCCTTGCCCTCCAGATTGGCCTTCTCCACCCTTCGTATGACATACTCTGATAATAAATAATTCCAGGAGATGGGAGGGTGATTTACTTCACTTGGATCCTGGGAGATGTAAATTTAGGGGGTATGAACAAATGTGCTCAGAAAATTATAAGAAAGTAAGGAGAAGAGGAGAGACTGCTCCTCAGCTCACAAGAAAATTAATGTGTGTGCCTCCTAACACTCTCCACCCAACTCCCTATGTACAACATTCAACATTCCCTCTCTTGGCCAACTTCTTAGCCAGGCTTAAAGGGGAGGAAAAAGATATATTGCATTGCATACAAAGCACTGACAGTGTTAGAGTAGCATGGAAATACCTCATAAGAATTTGTGTATCAAGTCAGAATCCTATTCTCTGCTATTCAAAATTATAAACCTGCTGACTTTTCTTGCAGATTGCTTCCCAAAATGGCTTTTGTGCTGCATTGTGGTTCCTGACAGTCCACCTTGCTAAGCACCAGCCAGAAACCTAGAAAACTCTTTACTCTCTTCCTAGTGTCTCACGGACTTAAACTTTCTGCAACATCAGGTGTCATCTGCTCAGGAGAGAGAATTGAGGGCAGGGAGCAACACTACTACAGATAAAGCAGGGAAGATATCAGTTTGAGCTTATTAAGACTATGCTGATGTGTTTCTCAGAACTGATTTCTTATTTTTAATAGTTCAGTGTGATTATTGTGGTATGTCAACTTGTCTTAAGTAAGAACCATCTAGCACATTATAAAAGTTCTGGATACATCTCTGCATGACTGACATGTAGGCCCCAAGTTGCTAGGGAAAGACTCATTTTGAATGTGGGTCGCACCAACCAGTAGGACTGTAGCATCTTTGGAATAAAAAGGGAAAGAAAAGGAAAGTGTTTTCTTTTGAAAGAGCTCCAGTATTCACCTTTGAACCTGCACCTCCACTTTCTTCTGCTTTCTAATGCAAACTGTATAGAGAACATTTCCAATTATACTTCTATTTAATACCTTCAGATGTCAGTTTATATACAAAATCTGAAAGTCTCTACAAGTGTTAGGAAGTAGCCAGGAAGGGAAGGCAAAGAAGGGCACGGGGAAGAAAAGGGAAAAGGAAGAGAAAAAGAGAAAGGAAAAGGAAAGAAAAGGAAGTTGTTCTGATAAAAAGTTAAAGGAGACATGATCAGAAGATGTATGAGCCTTAACTTTTAATGCACAATGGCATGTAAATCATAACTGACATTTTGATTTCAATAATTTATATTTTATTTCAGATTCCTTCTGTTCTAGTTACATTCTCATTTCTGGAACACAGTACCCATCATTCAAAATTTAAAGAAAGAGCCATATATTTCGGCTCATTTTTTTTATCCCACAGTTAATGCCACATCGAAGACAAGAAGTCATGGTAAAAGGGTCTGGGTGGAGGAAAGCGCCCATATTACAGTGGCCAGGAAGCCAACAGAGAAGGGAGGAGTCAGGGAGAAAGGTACGCTTTTCCAAGAGGTGCTCCCAGTTATTTTCCTTTCTGATAAGCCCCAACTCATAACAGCAAGTCACCCATATATATAGCCCCCATGATTCAACCACTTTCCAAAAGCCTTGCCCGTGTGCACACAAGGCCTTTAGGGGACATTCTTAATCTAAGTCATAACAGCTTTCCAGGAAACTTCCAATGGTTAGTCATTTCTGGACAATAGCAAAGCCAAAAGATTGTTATTTGTAGTGAGCAAAATCTAAATACAAGAAACAAAGGGAGACAGAGCAACAGGCCAGCAGTCAGAGAGAATGGCAGAACTAAAAGAGAAAGGGTAATGGTGTTCAGCTGTGCTTTCTAGGCATATATAGGTCTGTGCCTAGTTATGATAGTTTGTGCCTAGTTATAAATTTGACTTTTAGCATATTATAACTAGGTACATCATAAACTTATTTGGAAAATTCTAGAAGCCTGCCTAGAAAGCACAGCTGAACACTATTACCCTTTCTCTTTTGGTTCTACCATTCTTTCTGACTGCTGGCCTGTTGCTATGTTTTTCTCTGTATTTTGTATTTAGATTTCATTCACTAGAAATAATAATCTTATATCTTTGCTATTGTCAAGAAATGATTAAACTTTGGAAATTTTGGGAAAAGGTGTTATCGTTTAGATTAAGAATGCCCCTAAAGACCTCATGTACACATAGGCAAGGCTTTTGGGATGCAAAGGAATTATGGGAGAAATATACAGTAGATGACTTGCTGAAAGATATAGTAGATAGAACTCTTGAAGACACTAGTGTAGGCAAAGACTTTATGAATAAAACCCCAACTGCACAGGAACTGTCACAAAGAATCAACAACTGGGATCTCATCTTATTAAAAAGCTTTTGCACAGCAAGAAAAACCATCAACAGACTGAAAAGACAACAGACAGTGTGGGAAAAATGGTTAATATATTCTGTACTGTTATCTTCAAGTTAGTTTCTCAGAGTAGAAGATATAGGCACTTAATTGTCCAAACAATATTAGCACAAACCTTCCTTTGCAATGAACTAAGAGAAATTAGTAGTATAACTATTTTAACTACCTTGCATATATATTTTTTCTGTTTTGCTTTTCTCTTCCTTCCTTTCTCCATTCTCCATCCCAGGTTCTCTTTCCTTTTGATCAGTTTCTTCCCATTTTACAATATCTATTAAACATTTCAAATCTTAGTTACTCTTTAAGCTTTGCACACTAGGGAGACAATACAATATTCACAAATATGAGTCTGGTTTATTTCACTTATGAATATGGTCTCTAGTTGCATCCATTTACCTATAAAAGTCTCCAGTTTATCCTCCTTTATGACTGAGTAGTACCCCATTATATTTTTTATATAATTGCTTTTAATTTTTTTTAAGTGTAAAAGAAAAAGAACAACATCAACAAAAAAGAGGAAAGCATTAACAAAGAGACACAAAGTAGCACAATAACAGTATAATCAAAACTGAATTATAGACAAAGCAACAGGAAACCAACAATAGTTGTTGCATTGCTATTTGATAACTTCAAAGTGTATGATCAGGAAAACACATACAGACATACAAGATTGATCAAACAACCAGTCATCAACTATTCCTTACCATAAAGTGACATAAGACAATAGTGGAACCATGTTAGCCATCCTGCACATATGTACATACATATATACATACATACTTATTTGCCTCTTTCTTCCTTTTCTCATTTCCCTCATCCCATCTGTTCTTTACTTTTGAGCAGATTTCCTTCACGTCTCTTAGTTTATATTCCCACCCTCAGGTTCTTACACCAGTGACACAATATGTTGCTTGCACATGTACCTCTGATTTATTTCACTTATGAGTATGGTGTCTAATTGTGACCCTCTGCCTACAAAGGCCCCAAATCTGTCCCTCTTTATAGCTGAGTAATGTTCCATTATATAAAAATACCATAGATTTTTAATCCAGTCCTCTGTGGATGGACATTTGGGTTGCTTCCACAATTTAGCTATTACATATTGCACTGCTATAAATATGGGTGCACATATATCACAGTGATAGGATGTTTTCAGATCTTCTGGGAAAATACCCAGAAGGGGAATAGCTGGTTTGAATGGAACCTCTAGACCTAGTTTGCTGAGAAATCTCCCAACTGCTCTCCACAATGGTTTCACCAGTCTGCAATCCCACCAGCAGTGCAGTAGCGTCCCTATTTCTCCACAGCCTCTCCAGCATTTGTTATTGGATGATTTCTTAATACTGGCCAATCTTACTGGGGTGAGATGGAATCTCAATGTTGTTTTTATTTGCATTTCTCAAATGACTAAAGATGTAGAACATTTTCTCATATATTTATTTGCCATTTGTATTTCTCTGAGAAGTGTGTATTCATCTCAGATGCTCATTTCTGGATTGGGTCTTTGAATTTGGACAGGTACATGTTTTTTAATTCTTTGTATGTTCTAGATAGAAGACCTTTGTCTGAGGGACAGCCAGCTAGGATTTTTTTCCCAATTTGTGGGTTTTCTTTTTACTTTGCTGGTGATTTCTTTAGATGTGCAAAAACTTTTCAGTAGGATGAGGTCCCAATTATTGATTCTTTGAAGTGTTTGCCTTGCAGTTTCATTTTTGTTCATGAACTCTCTGCCTACTCCTATGTCTTCAAGATTTTTACCTACTTTCTCTTCCAATGGATTTAGAGTTTCTGTTTTAATATTGAGGTCTGTGATCCATTTTGACTTGAGTTTGGTGTATGGTGATAGACTTGGGTCTATTTTCAGTTTTTGGCAAGAGGCAAGCCAGTTTTTCCAGCACCATTTATTAAATAGGCCATCTTTTTTCCAGTGAGCTTGGTTGGCCCCTTTGTCAAATATTAGGTGGCTGAGTGTGTTTTTCGTTGTGGCTGCATCTTCCAGTCTGTTCCATTGATCCTCAGGTCTGTTTTTTAGCCAGTACCAGGTTGTTTTTATTACAGTAGCTTTGTAGTATAATTTCAGATCAGGGATTGTGATTGCACCTGACTTGTCCTTGTTGCCCAGGATTTTTTTTTTTTTTTGGGCGGTACTGGGGATCGAACTCAGGACCCTGTGCTTGCTAGGCAGGTGCTTATTCCACTGAGCTATATCCCCAGCCCAGTTGACCAGGATTGCTTTTGCTATTCTGGGTCTGTTCTGGTTCCAGATGAACTTAAGGCACATTTTCTCTAGATCTGTGAGGTATGCTGATGGTAGT
>PVLD010032935.1:0-14150 GCA_004027595.1 Dinomys branickii
ACATATTGATATCTTCGAAGTGTGTGTTCAGGATAACACATACAGATATACACGATTAATCTAATATCCTGTCATCGATTATTGCTTAGCATTAAGTGATATAATACAATAGTAGAGCCATGTTAGCCCTCCTGCATATATGTATATTCATATATATTCCTATATACATACATACATTTTTGTCTTTTTCTTTTCTCCTGGAAAGAGATTTTTTAAGGAGTTACTTAAATATAAAAAGGCAGAAGACCTGTGGGGGATTTCAGTAGGCATGATAAAAATTCCTTTTTGTTTGTAATTTCTTAACATTGTTAGCCTATCTACTGTGGCAGTTGGATTAGGCACCACTAAAACACCCTAATGTATTAATTCTGATTGCATAATAGGTAAAAAATCCATCTGTATTGGACTTCATCACTGACCATTTTGCCCAAGTCGACAGATTAATTCAGGAGGGGAATAACTAGTAAAATAAAAATGTCCCTGACCTGACCATTCATGTGATAACAGTTAACAAGTCCATAGGTTGTTTTTCCATGTTAGTGAGCACAGCTGGGGGTAATTAGTCAGTAAATGAGTGGCTAAAATCCAAGCGGCTGAGAAGCCACACAAGCTGGATTTCTGCCTTACCGTCATCCTGTCCAGTTAGCCACAGGTCCACGGAACCCGCAGATCCCAGAAGAGCATGCCCGGAACCCTTTCTGACAGTCATTCGATATTGAGGCCACTACGGAACCTTGGAACTTCTGGTGGAGGGGCCTGGTGGCACAGATGGAACTCTGAGGGGCCTTATTAAATGGATAAACACTGGTGACAAACATGGCTTCAGAACTGGGCCATCTGATTACCTTCCAGGGTCCCAAATTTCCTTGTTTGTTGGGTTTATCATTCTCTCAGTAGGGGTTCCTAAATTTCTTACACATTGGGGTTACCCAGAGAGATTTAAAAACCCTAAAAAGTCACACCCTGTAATCATTAGTCAGAGTGTCTGGGCTGGAAGCCAGGAGCAAATGTTTTGAAGGGATCCCTAGGAGACTTTCTTGTGTACCAAAGCTTGGGAACTACTGCCAGCGGCTGGCTGGCTTGCCCTAACAAGAGGCTTTGAAATAAAGTAAGAAACTAAGGTTTTGCGAGAATTTAAGAAACATTATTTACAGAGTTAAATGAACTTAACAAGCCACTTGGTGGCAGTAAACTCCCTGTTTTTAACCATAGTACACAATTCTAAACTGCTGGGCAGGCTTCTGAATTTCTATTCCTTTATAGGAGTCTTTCCCTCCTTTATTTTTTTGATTGTCAAACAATATTTGTCTCAAATGAAAAAGGTTATGGTTTTCTTCTGGCAGACTGGATTATGCATAAAGATTAGACATTGTGGCCTCTTTAAAAATTAAATTTTGAGAATTAAATTGTAAAATGTTTGAACTGGAGGATGTTTTTATTTTGGGGATTTACCTTTTTATTTTAAAGAGAAAAAACAATAAAAACAATTATATAGAGTTTTAGAACAAGATAAGAGGAGTTTAATAATGGTAAATATATTGCGTATTATTATCTTCAAAGTAGTTACTCAGATTACAAGATATAGGCATGAAAGATTAATCAAGCAATATAAGCACAAAGCAAAATCAATGGAAGAAACAATAAAAAACAATTCCTATTTTTATGAACTAATAGAAAGTAATAGTATATTTATCTTAGCTAATATATATGTATATATATCTTTTTCTTTCCTTCTTGTCTCCTTTCCCGCATCCCAGTTGTTCTTTCCTTCTGGTCAGTTTCTTTTCTTTTCACAATATCTATTGTACATTTTGTTCTTTTTTTGAATTTTTTAAAATTTATTTTAAAAATAACAGAAGGAAAACATATTAACAAACACATCCATTTACAAATAGCATAAGAACAATACAAGCAATACAGAGTTACAGGCAAAGTGGTAGGAAATTATCAGTCGTTGCTGTATTATGTATTGATATCTTCAAAGTGGTTTCTCAGGAAAACATGGAGGATGTTTTTAGAATACACATTTTTTATGGCTTCCTCATCCAGTCTGAATAAACACTTTGTACAGAGAAAAGAAAATTGGATTATATTCTGTGTAGCTTCTTATATGTTTAAAATAACTTATGAAACAACTTGGAAAACTTACAAAAAAAACTATCATCCTATAGAAATATCTTTAATTTTTTCCCCCAGAAAATTAGCCACAACATCTTTCTCATATTTCACTCAGTAAGGGAAGAGGAGTGCTAGATGTGTAATTTAACAATAATTGTTGTAAGTAGGTAGTGGCATATTTGAACTGGGGAATTTGAGTGTAGTCAGTGAAGAGCCAATTATGATATGGTATCTAATGCTTATTTTATTTTATTTTTTTGGTACAAGAATCGAACTCAGGACCTTGTGTTTGCCAGGCAGGCACTTATGCCGCTGAGCTATATCCCTAGCTCCTAATGCTTATTTCAGTCCTGGTGAAAATGACAGCCGTAGGAAGCTTTAGAACCTTCAGTTTCAGTCCAGGGTTTGCCACCAACTGGCTGCAAAAGCGAGCAGGTCGCTTCAGTGCCAGAGTCGTGATTGCTCATCTGAAAATGATTAGGTTAGGCAGAAAGATTCTAGGTCTAGGGTCTTTTTTCTTTTCAAAAAATTATTTTTGGCCTGCTCATGGGGTGGGGGGTAGGGAGGATTTTTGCAGGTGAGGTCCTACCAGCAATGCATTAAAGAACACACATGTGCAAAACATCAGCAACAACAGCAGGCAGCATGGAGCACAGCAGAGAGCCAGAGTGCAAGAGTGCAAGAGAGTTGCCTGCATCTTTATTGTATAATTCTTATATAGGTTGTTACCTCATCTTTACATTCTTACATAGTGCGGTAAACATCCCATGTGTGTTTATCTAGGCTAAGTCATGGTTACATAACTGTATCTCACTGTGCACCTGTGCGAGACAAATGGGATCATGTCCTCAGGTGTCCTTAGATACCCCTGAGCTTTGAAGCAGTCTGAATGGTTCCCCACATCCCACCCTGTCAAAGGTCAGGGTGTAACATTCTATATGTAACAGCACACAAGTACAAATAGTTAACAAATCAAGAATCTGTGGTTTTGCAAAAACCACTTTTTTTCATTTGAACAGTTTCATCCATAAGCAATATCAAAGTCTGGCTCTTAACATTCAAAGCCTGGCTCGTATTTTGAGCAAGTGCTTCACCTTGGAGAGTTAGGTCTATGGTCCTTGCCCATGGTCAGATGCTTTTCCTACTGGCATCCCAGAGGCAGAAGTCAAAATTTTTGGTCAGATGCTATTCCTAGCAGTCAGCTATAGAAATGCCTGGTGAAGGCACCTGTTATGTCATTTCCGGGTGAGAGGAAGGGCTTATGTCCTGAGTCATGATACCCTACATGGTCAGCTTTTTGGCCACAGTCCCATATATCTCACTACTTGTTGGCACCCCACAAAGGACGGTGCCTTATCTGTCACTCCTGAGCTGCCCAAGCTGGTGGCCAGAGCATCACCCCCCTCAAGATGGCTCAACTGTCCCTGCACATGTGTAGAGGGCCTTCTTCACACATCGCAAGCGATCACACTGCCCACAACTCTGTCTGGTGGCTTATCTGCCTGTTTCAGCTTCAAGCTGGAGTACTTTTATACTAGGCTGGACTGACCACTCTACATTTTGAAGCTGGGTCACAGCTAGAGTCAACAGTATACCAGGTATCAGCTGGAGGTCCCTCTTTCCCTTTTGTATAGGAACTAGAGGTGAAGACCTGTAGTCTGTCCTTCTAGATGGGTTCCTAGGCTGTGTACATCATGGATCCCAAACCACTGCCAATTTGGCTGCCAACAGGCTAGCCAAGAGAGGCCCACTGTTGGAGGTATAGCCCCCAGTGTGTGCAAGTGAGGGCCTGTGCTGCTCCACTCCTAGGACAGGTTGTTCGTTTCCACACTCACCCTTCTATCTGCCCTGTGAATCCTCATAGGCATGAAGAGCAGCGTTTAGAACTGCTGTTTCTGAATGAGGGAATACCAGCTCTCAGCTCCCTTTCATAACTGTGACACAAACCCAACAGGGTGCTTCTGCTGCCCCTGTTTTTGCCATGTCTAGTGTAGGAGAGCTTTTGTAAATAGACTCTATGCACACACCTTCTACCACAACTTTCTAAAAGATATAAATTCAGTGTGTGGTAGTGATGACAGAAATTTTATCAAGTTCAAAATCTGAAAGGAGGGCTGGGATGTAGCTCAGAGGTACAGTACCTGCCTGGCAAGTGCAAGGTCCTAAGTTTCAGGGCATCACTCCTGAGGCTGCATGGGAGCCTATCTTTGATCTGCGACCTGGAAAGCATTGGTTGTGTCTGTGCACGTTACTTCCCCTGTCAAGATTTAGGACACAGAGAGAGAAGAAAATTGGCATATTTGTTCAGATGTCCTCACCCTTTACACAGCAGAGCAGAAATGGAGATGGTTCACATAAGAGGCTTTACATGGGTCTTCAGTAAGTTTAGTTCCAACCCTCTCTTCATTTGCTCCTTTGGCCTACTGACTCTTCGAATTTGCTTGTCAGTTCTGGGTATGTTTCTGCATAGGGAGGGCCAGGGCTGTGGGTGTAAGTGACAGGGCATAGACAAGCCAAGCAGTTAGTCCCAAGCCTAAGTAATTTCAAAATGTATAGAAATATTCATGCTATCAACCCATTCCATAATTTGATGGAAAGCATTAAACACAATGCTCTTGCATGTCAACAGAAAACATTTAACTGAAATTATCCTAACTGGTTGCTATAGACTAAATGCTTGTGTTTTCTCTAAATTAATATACAGTATCAAAATCCTGATGCCTAAGCTGGTGGTATTAGGTGGTGGGTCCATTAGGAATTGATTATGTCATGGGGATAACTTTCATGAGTGAGATTGTACTTTATTGATAAGGTTGAAAGGAGCTCATTTGCTTCTTCCACCATGGAAGACACAGGAAGGTGCTATCTATGGGTCAGAAGGCAGGCCGTCACCAGACACAGAATCTGCTATGAACTCAGACTTCCCAACACCCAGAACTGTGAGAAATACATTTCTGTTGTTTATAAGATATCAGAAATATGTGTAGATCTCTATGTGGAAACTACAAAACATTTTTGAAATTAAAGGAGGGCTAAGTAAGCAGAGATAAATCACGTTCATGAGTTGGAAATCTTGTATTACTAAGATGCCAAGATCCCCACATTAAAGTATAGATGCAGTGAAATCTGCTAGGCAGGCGCTTATTCCACTGAGCTATATCCCCAGCCCCTATGCAGTGAAATCTGAGCCGGAACTTCAGAGAGATTTTATAGATGCTGACAGGTTGGCTCTGAAAGATACACAAATAAATGCAAAGTAAGAGATTGAACAAAACAGTATTGAAAGACTTGGCTCTCTGAGACTTTGATACCTCCTCAAAAAGTTAAGCATAGAGTTACCATGTAACCTAACAATTCCATTCCTAGATACTTGCTCAAGAGAAGTGAAAACACATGTCCACTTAAAATCTTTCTGTGAACATATACAGCTGCGTTTCCATAATAGGCCAAAGTGGAAACAATCCATTGTCCATTAACAGACAAATGAATGAAAGGTGATATAGTCACACAATGGAGTAATATTTGGCCATAATGAGGAGTAGAGTGCTGATACATGTTACAATGTGGGTAAACCTATAAAATGTGCTGAGCATAAGAAATCAGACACAATTGTACATTCCATTCTCATGAAATGCTGGAAAAGCTCAAACCACAGAGGCGAAAAATAAATCACCAGAAAATAGGATCCCATGGGGTGTGTGGGGGTGAGATGCGAGTGGCTATTGGTGGGTACAAGATTTTGTTTTGGGGCAACACACAAACGCTCTAGTGAAAGATGATGGTGGTGGTGGTTTTAGTATATTTGCAATTCTGCGAATATACTAAAAAAGCATTTGTGATGGCTTGTTGTTTCCCCCAAAGCCTTGTGTGGTCATAGGCGGAGCTTTTCAGAGGTGGGTGGATTTAGGGTATCATGTGGGATTAACTGTGTGATGCTGGCATAAAGTGCGTATGATTACTAAAGTAACCCACTGACTAGTTTGGCTTCATTCTGAGTGTGGATAATGGGAAGACCCTCCCTGGGTGTGGGTGGCACTGCCCGAGGGTGGGTATCCTGGATGGGATCGTAGGGGAAACAGGCTGCTCCAGGTGCTGTTTCTTTGCTGCACTGCTGCTTTGTTGCCTTCTGCATGCCATGAACTATTTTCTCCTTGGCAATGCCCCTCTGCTATGCCACCCTGCCTTGGAGCCAGTCAGCTATGAATTGAAACCTCTGCCAACTGGGAGCTACAGTAAACTTTTCCTCCTTTAACTTTGGGTGTCAGGTATTTTGTCTCAGGGTTGAGAAAAGTAATTGAAACACCCCTAAATTGTATTCTTTAAAAAAAGAGTAAAAATTTAAAAAGACTAGTAGGAAACTACATATGAACAACACTTACAACTTTCAAGGAGACATATATATCTAAGGATATACTTAAGCATATGGTGAGTTACTCTTGCTGTGCAGTTGATAAAGTACAGTAGGAACAGAAAAGAAAATCCCAAACACAAAGACCTCCATGGACAGAGATCCCAAGTACCCTAGTGGTGGTCAAGAGTTAAGGGTGTGGGCAGGATTTAATTACAAAATATTGGATGGAGTCTTCTGTGCAGTGAAGGAACTGATTACTGTGGGGGTTTCATAAATCTGTATATGCGTTAAAATGGATAGAGTAATAATAATCAAAAGAAAAAGTTATTTTTAAAGTGAAAGTAGAAGGTTGTAGATATTCATTGACTCTGCAGTTATCACTAGTTTGCAAGAAGATGTGATGAGTGAGTCACACAGCTGGATGAAATGCAGAGACAGCAGCGCAGAGACAGCAGCACAGAGGATGAGAAGAACACCCTGAACACTTGCTTATGGTGGTGTCCAGCAAAAACTTGCCCTAACCCAGAGGCTGGAGGACTTAGGGTTTGACCACGAGCAGTCCTGGTGCAGCAAAGGCAAACTTGGGAAGAGCAAGGTGGGCAGCCCTAAAATTGTCAGCAGCCTGCTGCCTCCATGCCGCCACAGTGCTCACAGCTTCTCCTGGAGGAGCAGCCACACCCTAGGCCTTCTCCACTGTCTGGCCAAGCCGCCCTGCCCCTAGGCTCCTGCTGCCAGACCTCCCCTGGCCAAGGTTCAGAGCTGCACAGGACCCCGCCTGGACCAGTGGTGTTTCTTCTCGGCCGGGAGAGGCCCAGGTGGACTCGGGTCTGTCGTTCTGGAAGAGGAGAGAACGCCGAGAAGAGGATCACAAAGCACAGACCCTGGTGTGATAAAACATGGCGTGGTCTCTCTGGGTCACAGAAAAACTGCAATTCCGTGGTTGCAGCTCAGTCAAGAAAAGAACAAAGGCTGGACATGGTGGCGCATATCTGTAATTCCAGCACTTGGGAGGCTGAGGCAAGAGGATCTCCATGAGTTTGAGGCCAGCCAGGGCTACAAGGTGAGTTCAAGGTCAGCCTGAGCCGCATAGCAAAATACTGCCTTAAACAAACAAACAGCAAAAAAGAAAGATGAAGCGTGGCTCTCCAACAGCTGGCCTGCGTTTGAAAGCATAAGAGACCTGAGACGATGTAAAATGCATATTGTAAGATGAGCCGTCCTCACGCCACACTCAGCGACATATTTTTTTGGCCATTGATATTTAGTTTTGTACTTTATTTCCTATATGATTTATGCCTATAAGAACCATTTCTGTGAGAGATGAATTTAATTCATTTATTTTCAAATAAGCATAGTTTGCTCGGTTCAGTA
This sequence comes from Dinomys branickii, assembly GCA_004027595.1. NCBI lineage: Eukaryota > Metazoa > Chordata > Mammalia > Rodentia > Dinomyidae > Dinomys > Dinomys branickii. The sequence continues at coordinate 7,841 of PVLD010032935.1, forward strand.
TGAGTTTTAATCTAATTTGAAGTCTGAAACTGGCCAGACTGTGGTCATTTTTCTTGCACAAAACGATAAACGAGGTGCATCAGAATGTTAAAACAGCTGTATTTTGCTGCTACACTGACGTTGTTTCCGCACTTATTTCTAATCAGTAGCTCCTTAACTGCTGGTTTTTGTTTTTGTTTTAGCTAGAATTCTTCGCTGGACATCAGTAAGTCTAAGAAAGAGACTAAGTTATGATTCCTTGACTTAGTCAAGCTGCAATGGCTCCCTTAATTTTGCAGGTTGCATTGAGTAGAGGTACGGGTGCGGCTCCTCTGTGTGCGTGGCCACGTGTGAAGACATTAAAGAAAGCTAAATCATTCGAAAAAATTTAAAAATCATTTTAAAACTGAGGCCGGGGATTCAGCTTAGTGGCATAAGCGCCTGCCTGGCAAGTGCAAGGTCCTGAGTTTGATTCTCGGTACAAAAAAAAAAAAACAACAAAAAAGTGTCTCATTTTAAAACCGAATGTAAAGTTTTTAAAAAAATATAATGAGGTACCTGTGTTTTAATATTTATTATTTTATCTCATCTCCATTTATGATAAAGTGCCTATGTTGCTCATCTCATGTGAGCAAACTCCCTTAATTTTTTTTTTTTTTTACCAAGTCACACATTTATGAATTTGTTGGTTACTTCTCAGTTTAGTACATTGTAGGCTGTTCATGTAATATCACTCCGGTTTTGTAGGCAGAATTTCAGAGATGAGTGACCCTTACATCTTATTTTCCTATTCATCTCTAAAGGTGTTGATTTCTTTTGTGTTAGAAGCTACATTAAAATGTTTCCAGTATTAGGCTTGAAGATAATCATTTTTTGGTCTACAGCAGGCTTGTTAGAGGCTAATGTAATAGCGCTTCCACTTCTGTGGGTGTAATAACTGCTTTCTGACACTCACCACGGGTAGTGGGAGTAGATTACTACATGTGTACTACTTGTAGATCACTACAACATTTGTAGATTACTACAACATTTGCTGAATATATTCCAAGCTGCTTTCCAGAGCACTTCCAGTGTTTGTAGTCTCTGCCACACATTCATGAATCTCCATTCGTGGAGACTGTATTTTTCAGTTCTCCCTCTAATGTTCTGTGGGACGTGGTGAAGCCACCAGTATCTCCGACAGCTGCTCTCTATCTGGAGCCCCAGCTGACAGTGATGTCACATATACTGGTCTGGGGATAGATGTTTCTGGAACGTGCATTTACTATCAGAATAAATCTAATTGTGCTAATATGGTAAAAGACAATTATTCCAGTTGTAACACTGGGCTTTCATTTTGATTTTAATGGAATTTTTATTTCACTTTCAATTATTGGTGACTATCTCAGCATAGAATATCTATTAGTATTTGCAGCTCCACATAATAAAAGCACAGACATGACGTATCTTGGCACATACGAACCACACGGTGGTCATGATGGCTGCCACTCAGAGAATGAGGGCACGGCCATCATTTCCTTTGTCTTCTTTTCCTTCCTCGATTTTCTGTTTTTTAGTGTGTTTCTTTCCATTTCCCTGGGCCTGTGCCATCTGATGGTCAAACACTGCGTGGTCCGACGTGCCCAGTGCACGTCACACACTGCGGAGAAGCAGCTGCCTGCATTTCCTTTCATGCTCTTCTCTCAGTCTCGCCTTTAGTAGTGGGCCTGAGGCCACCACCGGGTTCCCCTGCACAGCAAGGGGAGAGTCCTTTCTCAATCCTGCTCTTAGGTAAACTGAGGTCAGGGTATCAGAAAGGCTATAGACACTGAGCAGCATGATGTGTTCGTGAAAATTTTAATGACCCCTTTGCTCTAGTGATTTGTTCCAGAAAGAGAAAAATGGCATAAATATTAGTTTCTACATTATCAGGTATGATTCTGAAGATCTTCATGTACAAGGAAAAGACAGAAACTATTTTAAGTGCATCAAAGGTGCCCACAATCTTCAGAAAGGGGAGAAATCTTATAAAAAGGAAGAACCAACCTTCATTTAGTCACTTCCTTAATTGAGAGCTTGGTATATTGGGATTGTGAAAGCATGGTGCGTGTAGGTTTCTAGAGTATTATAAAAAAAGCTCTTTAAAGGTAATATCTGTATACCAGGATCTAGAGATTTTTTTCTAGCTTTAACTTGTGGCAAACCTTTGAGAAGATGGAAGAAATTAATCTAGGTTTTGCATGTAGAAACTCTGTTTCTGATATTTTCATTTGTTTTGGCTATATCATAAGGAGAGAAATCCTTGGGGAGGGATCAGGACGGAAAGGGCTCCCTGGGCCTTGCCCTCAGAAAGGGAGGGGACCAGGATAGAAGAGCCCTGAGGAGGCTTGGAATTGTGGGGTGTCCTGGACCAGGAACATTCAAAACATCCCAGGGGTGGAACCCATTTTTCAGAGGAACTGTACTCAGGAGAGCCTGGTGCCCCAGGCATAAAGGACAATGTAGGCCATGCAGTTTAACATTAGTCACTGATTCGAGATCAGACCAGTTGCCGCTTAGCTCCTGGATCATCCATGAGTTTGCTGTGTGATTTGAATTAGCCCCAGGGGCCTGATATGCAAATAAAGGGCTCTGCAACCTCTCCATTCCATGTTCTTGGGGTTTAAGATGCTAACTTGGGTACTGTGGATAGCTGACTGCGTGTTCATGATAAGAACCAACAAAGATTAAAATCATTGACTTTTCTCCACAAACCAGTCAGTTTTCCACCTGACCTAAGATTGTTTTTTTAAAAATTGCTAACAGATTTCACAATGCTGTAGGAAAATGTGTCCAGAGGAAATCATTACAGTAGCAATATTGCCTCTGAAGAGAAAAAGACTTGGGCTTCTTCAGTTGAGACTTGAGAATCCTGGGGCCATAGTCACAGCATAGATTCCTCAGAGCTGGGTGATGCAAGAACACTCAGTCAACACATTTTACGTAAGTGAAAACTGAGTGGTCACAAAATTTTTGGCTACTCAAACCCTACTCATTGCAGGGAGGACACTGAGTTCTTGTTCCAAATTTGATGTAGTTCATTTTACTACAAGAAGGTACTTTGCAAAGTGGATGCAAGAAATTCAAGGAAAGTGGATATAGAAAAACCTCTGGGGTGATGAAAATATTCTCAGTCTTGATGGTTTCATTCGGTTCTCAAAACTCACTGAACTGTACATTTAAGATTTGTGTAGGAAATTGTCTCAATGACAGGAAACTGAAAGGTGTTGATACAGGGGCTAGGGCACAGCAAAGCTGGCTGGAGAAATGAGCAGGACCTGTCAATTACAAGACCCCAGGGCAATGCCAGGACCCAGTATGTAGGACCTCTTGAGAGTTTCTGTGAGATGTAGATGGCATTAAAAGGACCCACCATCGTGGAAAGCCCCAGTTGTGTGTGAATTTGCACAGTATTTTGTGTCATGTTTCTCAGATGCAGCTTGTACTGCTACAGCAACAGAAACACTGAAACAACACCCAGAATTTGGAGGCAGATTTATTTAACGTCAGACAGGCACTGACAGGGAATCAGTTGTCCCTCAAAATGTCAGGCCTCAAAGGCCCAGGGAGGTTTTATGGGGTTGGCAAAGAGGAGGCATAGAGTTAGCATACTTGGCTGTCTTTGATTGGTTCTTACAATGTGCATCATAATGACTAACTATGCAGCACAGTGACCAGTAGTTTCTAAGAGACAGAAGCAAATGGAACTGCAACAGGAACTGTCACCTGGGCAACTGGGGGGGGGGTGTTTCCTGCTACAATACTTTTTTTTGCTTTTATACTCTTTTTCTCTTTGTTTGGCCCAAGTTTGCTCTGTAGAGCTTGTTTCCTCCACTACACTTTTCAAATAAACTTTTTGACACTGTTCTTGGCTTGTTTCATCCCATTGTTTGTTCAAGGCATCAGGGATCTGGAATACTTTTGGTTGGTGAGCCACTTCTAAAGGAATGACTGGATAACAGTGTGATGTGTTAAGTCATTTCTTTCCAAATTTGGGTGTTTAATTCTTAATCACCATTGCCTAAGAATGTGACCTTATTTGGGTGTAGGGGTTTTAGAGAGATCACCGTTATAAAATAAGGTCATTAAGATTGGTCCTAATCCAGTATGTCTGATGGCTTTGTAAGAAAGGTTAAGTTTGGACGTCAAGTGGTCATCTGCAAGCTACAGAGAGAGTCCTGGAATAGATGTTTCTCTCTGAGAGACTCAACCCTGCCCACCTCTGGCTTCCAAAACTGTGAGCCAATAATCCCTGGTTTTTTAAGTCACTTATTTTATAGTGCTTTGTCGCGGCAGCCTTAGTAAACTAATGCAGACTTAGTAAACAATGCAGAGGGTGAGAGAGATTTTGGTGCCTAGGCTAAGAATAATAATACTTAAAACATATGAACCATGTTTTAGTCATTAATGAACTCTTAATATATGTGGTCATAATTATCATATAAAAGTAATACTTATTTGATATTCATAACATTAGAGATAGGTTACAGATAGGAACTATTGTTATTTAGTTCCTCTTATTTTCTTTGACTTTTGTTTGCTGATTTTCTTCTAGCTTCCAGAGATGAAGGTTCCATCTAAGGATTTTCAAACCTTCTTTTTTCCTCTTAATATTGTAATTATGATCATAAATAAGTACTGTTTTTTTTTTTTTTTTTGCGGTACTGGGGATCGAACTCGGGACCCTGTGCTTGCTAGGCAGGCGCTTATTCCACTGAGCTATATCCCCAGCCCAATAAGTACTGTTTTAGTTGCATCCCACAGGACTTGATATGTTTTATTCAACTTAAATTATTTTCTAATTTCTGTTGTGACTTCTTTGACTCATGGGTTATGTAGTAAATGTTGGTGTATTTCTGCTCTACTATGGATTTAATTTTCTTCAAAGGCCCATGTGTTGAGGGTTTGGTTTCCAAGCCCGTGCTGTTGGGAGAAGGTGGAATCTTTCAGCATTGAGGCCTAGTGAGAGGTCTTTATGTTACTGGAGGCAGAGACATGAGGAGGGAAAGGAGGACCTGGCCCATTCCTCTTTCTCTATGAATTCCTGGCCACGAGGTGAATGATTTTCCTCACCATGTGCTCCTGCCATGGGTACTACACCACCATAAGTCCAAAGCAATTGGGCCCACTAACCATGGACTGGAACCACTGAAGACTGTGATCCAGGACAAGGATTTTCTTTTTGTTATTATCTCAGGTATTTTATCATAGTGACAGAAAGCTGACTAACACAGTTTCCAAGGAGTTAGAGGTTTTTTTGCTGTGACTTTGTTATTGATTTCTAATGTCATTCCTATGAGGTCAGAGAACATAGTTTCAATGTTCTGGAATTTATTCATGGTTGTTCTATGATCTGCTGTACAATCAATTGTTATAAGCATGCCTGTGTGTTTGAAAAGAATATGAATTATCCCTGTTGAGTACCTTTTTCTATAAATGTCAGTTAGGTCAAGTGAATTAATTATGTTATACTGATCTGTGTCTTTTGTGACTATTTCAGGCAGTTGTTCTATCAGCTATTAAAGGAGATTAAAAAATTTTCATTCTGCATGTGGATTTATTTATTTTTGTCAGTTTTTGCTTTATATTTTGAAGCTACGCTATGCATTTCAGGGAGGCTTGCACTATTTTGCCTTCCAGATGAACCTACTTCTTACCATTTGAGTATCTCTCATTATATGAAATCATGCTTCTTGCCTGAAAGTCTACTTTTGCTCTGTAAATAATCTTTGGTTAATATTCGTAATATTTGGTTTTTCATTTTTTAATCTTTTCATGTTTAATTCTTATATATCCTCATGTTTCAGTTGTGGCTTTTTTTTTAAATTTAAAAAAAATACAAGTACAAAAACATATTGACAAACAGACACCAATTAGCATAAAAACTAGTACAATCACAACTAATCTATAGACAAGGTGATATGATCTCAACAGTGGTTATTACTTTATCCATTGATATCTTCAAAGTGTAAATATATAAGCCCATATCCAGACATGCAAATTTAGTCAATTAATCCTCTCAACAACAGAAAAAACACAAAAACCAAAAATCCAAAGACAAAAAACAAAACAGGCAAACATCAACAACAGCAAAAACAACAACAACAACAACATAAAAACACCAATAGTTGCTGCTTTACATATTGATATCTTCGAAGTGTGTGTTCAGGATAACACATACAGACATACAAGATTGATCAAATAACCCGTCATCGATTATTGCTTAGCATTAAGTGATATAATACAATAGTAGAACCATATTAGCCCTCCTGCATATATGCATATTCATATATACCTACATACATTTTTGTCT
>PVLD010032936.1:0-14139 GCA_004027595.1 Dinomys branickii
GAATTAAATGGAAAGTAAGAATAAAATGGAAAGTAAGAAATAAGACAAAATGTGGAACCAGTAAGAGAGATGACCCCCAATTCTGTCTCCTCTCAGTCCAGAGTCCTCCCCTAAGCCTCTGACCATGGTTCTGATGGGGGCTGGGGAAAGACCTTAGATAGAACATTGATGTTTGATGCATCAAAGCTCAACACTATTCAATAAAATATTTTTCCTGGTATACAATTTCTCTTATGAGGATTACACTAAAGTTTCTTTGGAAGGCAGAAAGGAAATAAAGACTGAGAAAGACTGCCCCAAGATCCACATGGCCCGTTCATCCCAGCCACTGGACTGTTTCAAAACCAGATTCGGTGTCTTCCCTCGAACGTGTTCTTCCTCCTCTGTGCTTTTCCAGCTCTGTTCCCCGCTTACTTTCAAACCTTCATTGTCCCTTAGTAGTAACCTCATCCACTCTCATCTCTCCATCCCCAGTAAGACTCTTCTTTATTTCCTCGCTCATTCACCAAATACCCACAGGGTTTACTGTATGCCGGACCCTGTTAGTAACCAGAGAGAGCACTGACAGCACACAAATGCTCCCTGGATCCTTGGTGCTTAATTCTAGGCGGGAGAAGAAACACAAAGCCAAAGCAGGTTAACTGAAATAAAACATTATTTCAGCGAATGACAAATAGAAGGAAGATAATGCAACGGCTTTACAATGTAGAGAATGAAGATGCGGCGATCAGAGGAGCCCCTCCTAAGTCAGGACACTCTGAGTCGGACACGGAGGACTGGGAGGAGCCACCCATGTACACATCCGGGTTACTGAAAGCAGCCTCCCTCGCCTTCCTCCGTCCTCACAGGCCCCTGGGTTCTGACCTGGGTGACGGTGACGACCTTTCTTAAACACAAACCTGACCGCTGCACCCAGATTGTAAGTGAAATACATCAGGGTGTCACGCAATGCCCCCCAAGACCTGAGGTCCCCGCTGTCCTCTCTGCACCTGCTTTAGATACGCGCCATGTGCTTCGATGGCCTCCTCCCCACTGGACCAGACGTTCCCATGTCCCTCCTGGGAGTGCGTCTAAAACTATCCTCAGCTCATCCTTCAGGCTGTCTTGATGCTCCGGTCCAGAAGCAATATCCCCTCTTCCAGGCCCACAGCCCACTCCCCATTCTCACGGTGGCAGCACTGGGGCATCTTGGAAAACCACTCCTCTCTCTCTTGTGATTTGGGGTGTAGCCGACTTCACTCCCGGCTCCTGTCAGGTACCATCCTCCCATTGATTGGTTCAGGGGAACAAACTGGCCCAGTTGAGGCCAATGAAAGTCAAACTGAAGACTTTTATTAAGAATAACGAGGAGAGAAAGTCTTTCTCTTTTCCCTGAATATGACACAGAAAATGTAACTGTGGGTCTTCCAGGAGATATGGGAGAGAAAGAATCTGCCTGATAGTGAAGCCCACAGAAGAAAGCTGGTCCAGGAGACAGAGGACACCCTCTGAGTCCCTAGACCCAACCATGCCTGAAGTTCCCCCCTGGAATCTCCAGCTACCAGAACCCAAGATGCCCTTGTATCACCTGAGCCCATGTGAAGCAGGTTCTGCCACTTTCAGCCAAATATCAATTTGATATTAGAATTTTCTTTATGTCTGGCCTCCTCCCCAAGGCCTGTAAGAGGAAAACTCAGCTATCTCTTTAGAACTAGCGCACGTAAGTACCCAGTACATATGTATATTTTGAATGAATTAAGAATATAAGGACAAAAGAAAGAGGCAGGAAATGAAGAAGGAGAGAGAAGGGAAGCAGTACCCTGGCCATGCCTGAAAAACAGGAAATCCTCACTGTTCCTATGAGGCCCACCTCAGAGGCCCACCCAAGCGAGACCTGCTTTGCTGGTAATCACTCAGGCAGGGGTTGCTTTGCCTTTGGTTTTTAAATAAAAGAAAAAGCAAGAGGGTCTGAACATCGAGGTAATCTATGTGGGGCTCAGAATTTAGGTTCTTGAGGGTTTAGCTGTGTACAGCTCTGTTCTGCTGCCTCTGGATTCTCCAGAAAACACAGGGGCAGAGAGTCACTTTGGTTTGGGTGATCCTACCCATCCTAGAAAAGAGGGTCCCACGGTCACTTACGGCAGTGTGGCCAAGAGGAACGGTGGCACAGACGACCTGGAAACGTCCCAGTATTTCCACGCCAAGCAATTCACCTGGAAGATGAGTGCTTCTAGGAATTTAGTCCAGTAATAACAAGAGCAAGCACAGGTGGTGCCCTCCGTGTACTGGCCCTGTCCTAGGTGTCTTTCAGAGACTCATTTATGCATAAAACACCCTGTGATGTGGGTACCGCTACTGTGCTCACAGTACAGATGTGGAAGCAGAGGTAATAAAAAGATGAACCCAAAAGTTTTAAGTGTGATAATGTCCACCACAATTTTGCTTATAACGATAAGGGAGATATAACCTGAATGCCCAGCAGAAGGGGGTTAGTTCAGTAAATTACAGCACACACATGCAATAGAATACTACACAGTGGATAGTATAAACTCATTTGTATTTTGTACAGTCCATGTAACTATCTTTATCCACTTCAGAGAAGAAACTCTCTAAGTTTTCCCTCTACTAACCTGTAGAAGAGGGACTCTCAGTCTCAGGACTGTCAGCATTTCAGGTCTAATAACTCTACTATGGGAGTTGTTCTGTGCATTGCAGGCTGCTCAGCAACATCCTCAGCCTCCAGCCCCTAGATACCAGGAGCGTCCACCCACACCCACGCCCACAGCCCAGTTGTGACACCCAAGTATGTCAGATACAGCCAAAAGGCCCATATGGAGCAAAAACAGTCCCTGCTGAGAACCACCGCTCTAGGGATATTTGAGGGAAATTTTACTTTCTCCATATTGCTTTATTTTATATAATAATTATGTATTTCCAGTAAAATGTAAACAATATAGACCAGTTTTCTAGTTCATTGGTATTTGGAGGCTCTGACAGCTGGGAATCCAGGCAGCACCTTGCTGGGAAGCTGCTCCCTCTCCAACATGCAGGTCTTCCTCAAGGCAGGTCTGACCTCCATTCACTTACTAAGCCACTGACTTCCCTGCCTGGGCAGGATTTTCGATGTGGTTTGATGGTTCTCTCTAGGGAACTAATTAGAAATGCAAATTCTGCTATCCAGGGGTGCAGCTCTGTGGTAGAGTGCTTGCTTAGCATGCACAAAGCCCTGGGTTCAGTCCCAGTGCTATAAAAAAGAAAGAAAGAAATGAAAACTCCCAGACCTATTTTATGGGAAACTGAGTTTGGGGCCAGAAATCTGTAGTTTTTGTTTGTTTTGGGTTTTGGATACTAAGAGTAGAACCTTCCTTCCATGACAGGCAAGAGCTGTACCACTGAACACCACCCCGACTCCCGACTCCTGTTGTAAGAAGCCTCCCAGGCCATGAGACAAGCTCATGTGAGAAGCTCTTATCACATAAATAATCAGAGGAAATGAGTGGGCTCCATTAAAACTTTGCATATTCTTTTAATCTTTTTTTTTTGCGTTTGGAACAGTTTGTCAGTTAATCAGCACATCCCTTTTTTTGTTGAAATCTGCCAACTTCTTTAAAATATTCCCCCTGAAAACATCACCCAAGATGTGCTCCTTTAATTTCACAAATGCCAGGTGTTGTGTCTTTCTTCTTTGCTACACACTGACAGCAAAGCAAATTATTTGAAAATGCTAAAATAAATAAAATGTGGCATTCTTTCTTAGCTCTTTGGGGTCCTATACTAAAATGTTTTATAATGATAGAGGTTGAAAAAAATAATTTTACTCTTTTTTTTCTGTATATGATTTCCTGCCTACTGTATGTGAACTAATCCATGGAATTAAAGTATTTTGTTATCCCAAGGATAGCGGGCCAAGGCTACAAGGAAAGTGTAAGTATAAAAACTCCAAAATGATTAACTTAGCATAAACACACACTAAAATTTTACAGATTTGGCACATTTAGTATATACCAGCCAGAGAAAAAGAATCAGTACTAGTCGATGTTTGGCTGTTATAGCTTCAAGACAAATACCACTTTTCAAAGCACTGATGTTGAGCAGATTTTACTGGGAGAAAGAATTTATAAATCATGAGCTCCTCACACAACCTCAAACATAAATAAAGGCTTACAGGCCTGTATTACCAAAGATGTTGGCCAGAAACAAAGGTTACGTCCAAACAGTCATGGAGCCATTGAGCTAGAAAGGCCTGGGCCATCCACATGAGCCCCTTCTGTCCCTCTTAGATAGAAGCTTTCTTTCTCTCAATAAATATTTCCTATTCCTAAAAAAAAAAAAAAAGAATACCAAAAAAAAAAGGCCTTTGCTTTGTTCAGGATTTAGCATCTGATAATCTCATTCGATAAATTTAACTGGATTTTCTGCTTTCTTAACTAATTAAGTTTGTGGATACATTTTAGGTATACATAATGATCACACTTATCGTAGGGAATTTCCACCTGCGCAGGATGTATCTTGACTTTTCCCCATTCCCAACTCCCTTCAGCCCCTCTTTCCCTCCGTATTCACAAAAGCTTTGTCTCCATCTTTTCCTTCTTTTTCCTTCCTTCCTTTCCCCCTTTCTTCTCCCTAGTTCCCTTCCCGTTTGAACATTTTCTTCCTATTCCACCTTATCTATTATACATTTTGGTCTTTATTTACACTTCTGGTTTTTCACATGAGAGAAACAGTGAAGTATTCACACGTGTGTGTCTGATTTATTTCACGTAAGAGGATGGTCTCAAGGTGCACTCATTTATCAAGAAATGTCTCAAATTAATCCTTCTTTGTGGCTGAGTAGTACTCCATTGTATAAAAAGACTACATCTTTTTTATCCATTCCTTAGTTGATGGGCACTTGAGCTGTCTCCAAGCTAGTTAACTGTTACAAATTGTGCTGCTATAAACATGGGTGCACATATGTCACTGTGGTATGATACTTTTAATTTCTCTGGGAAGATACCCAGAAGAGGAATAGCTGGGTGAAATGGGACCTCTAATCCTAATTTTTTGAGGAATCTCCACACTGATTTCTACAGTGGTTGTACCAGTCTACACTCCCACAAACAGTGGAGAAGTGTTCCTTTTTCTCCACAGCCTGAAGAACATTTGTAACTGGTTGATTTCTTGATAATAGCCATTCTTTCTGGAGTGAGATGGAATCTCAGCATTGTTTTAACTTGCATCTCTTGAATGACCAGTAGTATTGAACTTTTTTTTTTTGGTTCGAGGAATCAAACTCATGACCTCGCACTTGCCAGACAGGCACTATGCCGCTGAGCTATATCCCTGGCCCTGATGTTGAACATTTTTTAATATTTTTATTTACTGTTTCTACTTCCTTATCTTGAAGAAGATGCCCATTCTTTTCAGATGTCCATTATTTTATTGAGTCTTTAAATCTGGGAGTATCTGATTTTTTTAAGTTCTTTATATATTCTAGGTAGTAGTCCTTCGTCTGGGGAACAGCTGGCAAAAATTGTTTTCAAACACTATGGGTTGTGTCTTCACTCTGTTGGTGATTTTTCTTGCTGTGCTTTTCAGTAAGATGAGATCCCAGCTGTTGATTCTTTGTGATAGTTCCTGTGTGATCAGGGTTATGTTCATAAAGTCTTTGCCTACTCCAATGTCATCAAGAGTTTTACCTAGTCTATCTTCCAGCAGATTCAGTGTTTGTTTTAATATTTCTATCTTAGGTCCATTTTGATTTTAGGTTAGTGAATAGTGAGAGACATGGGTCTAGTTTTAGTCTTTGGCATGTGCAAAGCCGGTTTTTGCAGCACCACTTATTACAGAGGCTTCCTTCCACTGAAGGTGTTTGGCTTTTTTGTCAAAGGTAAAGTGGCTGAATATGTCTGGAGCTGTTTCTGTTTTTTTTTTTTTTTTTTTTTTTTTTTTTTTTTTTTTTTTTTTTTTTTTTTTTTTTTTTTTTGCGGTACTGGGGATCGAACTCAGGACCCTGCGCTTGCTAGGCAAGCGCTTATTCCACTGAGCTATATCCCCAGCCCCTGGAGCTGTTTCTGAATCTTGTTAACTGTGGTCTGTTTTTCTGCTAGTACTATGCTGTTTTTAGCCACCAATTTTCCTTTTACCCAGATATTAAGAGAAAAACCACCGGGTTCTAAAGACAGGTTCATATCTGTTGGACTTAGGTTGAGAACTAATTAAGAGGAAAAACTGGTTGGGTAAGCAAATTCTAGAGATTCAAAACATTACAAAACAATCTGTTTTTAAAAACAGTTAACTAGAAAAGATCTTTGAAAACAGTGGAAATTATGGAAGATCTTTCCTGAGCGTAAGTAAAATTACCTATATGATAAGCTTAGCAAGGCTGACATTCAATAGAGAAAGATAAATTTGCTCTTAGTAACCAGAAAAACTTTAAGCCATTCTTAGTCCCTTAGTTGAAGTATCTATTACTAAAACCTGTGATTTTAATGCATGTTGAGTCTGTGTCTTTGATGCCTTCTTTGCACTGCTTTCTTCGCCTCAGAAGTAGCCTAAATAATATCTTTCTCACTTAACTTTCAGTTCTCTGCACAAAGCGTTTGGAAACACAGCAGTGATGGAAGGTGTGGCATGCAAGAGCAGGGCACTGCCCAACAAGGGGTCGGCCGCACCGAGAGGGTCTTCCACATCCCGGCTTCACAGGATGCTGCAACAAGCCCTAGTTCTCCGGACACACCGTGTTTCCTCTGAAACATAATCACCCACACATAACTCTGGTGGTTTATCTCTCACTTCTGCGGATTCTTGACTATACACAGGATAAACCATTTCCATCCAGTCCTCAGGTCTGTGTCCTCTAGTGTAGCGGTGGCTCATCATGGGCCACAGCATGGCCAGCTTGATGCACGACTGCTGGAAAACAGCACCTGGTCTGATACTGCGTTTGACCCACTGTCTAAGGTCTCTCTGAGGCAAAGCAGTAAAATCTCCCATTGTGTTGTACTGACTATGGAGCGTTGCACAACCTTGTGTTGATGTCATCGTTGGGATGCCAAAGATAACAGTCTCCAAACGAACTCTGTGAAAAAGTCAGCCAGAGAGCAGATGAAGGAAGCCATAACACACACGCACACACGGTGTCAGAAACAGCTTCAGCCTCAAAATCAAAATAGCAAGAGCAGCAAATGCTAACAACTGCAATGCATGAAAAACCAGCTCACCATGTTTAAGAAGCTGTTTCCTTAGATAAATATTTGTAGATCGGGCACATAAAATGTCACAGATGGTCTTCTTAAAGATAAAATAGGGAATCAGTGTAACAACCAGAAGCAATAACACCTTGGTGTGCCTCAGGGGAGTCACCCGTTCCATGAAGTCCGAGTCAGGAGCACAGGTATGCATTAAGGTCTCAGAATTTGTTCACCATAAGGCTTTGATTCCTATAAGAACACTCAGGCTAAGGTGGTCTGAGACGCCTAAAATTTTAGGTGTCAGAAATTTCAACATGATTATTCCAAGCCACCAACCACAACCTTGTATTAGTCAAAGGTTGAGTTCAGACACTTCCGATCTACGAATCTTATTTCTCTTTAGAATTATCACCCATGTCAGTGAAAAGAAGAATAGCAAGACAAGAGTGCTGGGTCTCCAGACACCAAAATAAAACAGAGGATAACTGAAACCACATTGGTACAAATGATCTTCTGACGTTTGCTTCATCAACGCACTCTACAACATATGTGGGAAATAACGAGGCTATCTGTGCAAAACATACAAATAGAACAACATTGGCTGTGTAATGTCTCCCATAATTGTTGGAGGTCCTGAGAATCACAGTTAAAATATCCATCTGAAGCACCAGGAACGGCTGTGCAAAGCTTTGTTGGAGAGGTGGTGTCGCGGTCACGGGAGTGGCCTCTCCATGGTTGAAAAAGTGGCACAGCACAGTAATTAGAGCTGCTAATTGACTCCCACTCAAGGACACAGCACAGATGCCGAGCAATCCATCATTAGTCCAATTACGATCAAATCACATCCACGTGAAAGTGATCAGGGCCTTGGACCTTTTGCAGTAGGAGAACCCACTCTGGTGGCATCAGCAGGCCTTGGTTTCTACCCCAAATAAAGCCATTATTTCTGTGAATGTGCAATACCAGTGTGCTAGCACCACCTTGGGAGAAAGGGTTGTTTCGCTGTATTAGCTACAGGGCAGTATTCAGTAAGGCTGTTATTCGTAAGGGTCTTCCAAATGTAAAGGTGTTTCAGTACTGGTCTTGAAGCAAGAACAATAAAGTCCCACCTCATTACAGAAAGACAGCCACCGTTCCAAAGTAGAGAGGTAGCAAAAGACGGTCATTCTCAAAAAGTGTTGTTAAACGTCTCCAGTGCAAAATCCCCACAAAGGCTGTGGGTCCCAGAAGTCCAAGGTGTGAGCTTCCAGGGCCTCACCCACGTCCACGCCCCACCCTGCCCCACCGGGCTCCTCGTCCCAATTGCCCCGCCCCCGCCCTGACGTCCCTCTTAAAGGATCTCAAAGGACTGTAACCCAGCGGTTCTGGGGGTGGGGAAAGAATTCACTGTTTGGAAATCATCGTAACCTGGGTCTGAATCACAAGGCCAGAGGTGAGAAGAGGCGCAGGTATTCACTCTCCTCCCACTCAGGACCCCACGGCCCGTGGTTGACACTCAGCCCCCATAACACTGTCCCCAAGGCTTGGTTTCTACTAACTTGGCTACTAAGAAAAGTCAGTTACTGCCTCCAGTCTCCACAAAGGGATAAAGTGTCTCTGGAAACATTTAGAAAATAAAAAAGAAAGAAAATGCTCTTAGAGAATTGTTCCCATCCTCACCAAGCCTTGGAAAGGACAGGAAAGTTAGGGGAGGGGTGACCTTCACCCCAGGAGGACCTACCAGGAACTTGCAGAAGGGTGTGCCTTACAGACACATTTTTAAGGCTCACGTATGAATGTGGAAAACCAAAATTGTTCAGACTCTGGCTATAGCAATGTAGCTACTTGGAGATTTTAAAAAGAAATGGGAAAAGTTTTGTTCAATATTTGATGTCATTGCTTGAATCTGAATAACTCTGGCATAGATATCTTAAGGTGCCACAGGCAACCCAGGCCCAATGAGTGAGGGAGAGAAAGATTTAGAAGCGGAAGGAAGCTTCAGTGGTACCTGATCCGCTGTAAGCAGAGAGAGATTGTTCTCAAAATACCGGAAATGGGCCAGGAAGGAGTCCGCATCCATGGCATCCATGTGGGTGCACGTCACCCCTTTGACCAGCTGCCCGGCACTAGAAAACAAAGCTAGGATGGGGAAAAGAAGAGGTAGGGAGGAGAGGGGGAAGGCGCAAGGGAAGGCAGGTTCATTCTGACACAGGCTACAGACAGTGCTGTCCAGCTCCCCCTCTGGAGGGCTCTACCGCCTGGGACGAAGCCATGTTCTCCTACCTCAGGAGCTCCTCAGGCCTTCTGGTCTCCTTTGACAGAAGCTCATACAGAAACAAGGCCTGAGGGAAGAGAGATGGACAAGGCGGATGGACCCCACAGCGTGAGGCACATGAGGAAGGTGCTCTACGATCCCATTCTACAGATGTGTAAACCAGCTGAACAGACTATGTTACTAACCCAGAGCCCAACACTTGCTAAATGGCCATGAGGATTAGAACTGGTGTCAGAGTAATCCCAGAGGTCACGTGGTTACGTTCCAGCCCATTTTCTTCACGCCTACGGGGCAGAGAGGAGCACAGCCAAGAGCAGCAGGGCTCGAGTTTCACCTGCTTACAGAGCTGGAGTTTCAGGAAGCCATGGGGCCATGGAGGACCTCAGCCGCCCTCTCTGCAGGCTCGCCTGTGGGCATCCCAAAGGCAGAGCAGCTGAGTAGCCCAGGACTGGAAGTGCCTTACTGATAGAAGCCTGCTGCAGCGTGTTCCCGCAAGCCCTCCCAGGTGAGCACTCGAGGAGAACAACCCATGGTCCACAGGGGACTCGTTTGTTCTAAGAAGCGTAATTTTACAGAATACCTAACTTGCAGATGCGATCAAGTACGACATTCATCTATTTTATAGACTTTGAAACTTTGAACATAACTCCCCAAACGGAGTAAGTTATGAGCTGCACCAGACAGAAGCTTCTGTAACACAGCAGCTGAGGGCCTGCAAATAGCACGCAGGCCCAGCTGAGAGGAGTCAGCACTGGAGGGATTCCCTGGGCGCTCGCTCTGTGGGTGGCCCTGGAGATTGTCTAGGGCCCAAGATCAGGTTCAGAGATCCCCTCATGTCAGGAAATGACAGCTCCAGGAACTCAATGGCTGGGACAAAAATATCCTGAAGTCATTTGTGGCAGGGTATATTTTCCAAAGTAAAATAATTGCTCCTGCCACTGAATTTGGTGGTGGTTTTTTACACAGTAACCAACCACTGTGATATCATCCAACCATGTGAGATGCCTGAGCAAGACTGCCCAGAAAAGATTTTTTTTTTGTTCTGTTTTGTTCATATCTGTGTTTCCAGAACCATGAGCAACACCAGGCGTGTGGTAAGTAGGTAACATCTCAGTAAACATCTGAGGAGTAAATGAAATGGAAGTGGATAAACTGGACAGGAAAGCTCTGTGGCCAGGCATGCTTCCCCAGGCAATCTCAGTGCTAGCAGCAGTATTTAATAACACATGTGGTGACCACTAACACAGTGTGCACGGGCAGGGGGCATGACCCAGTGGACCTCACCGGAAGTTATCCCCACTTTGCACGTGAGAAACAGTTTCCCCAGAACGAACGAACAAAGAGAAGCCAGAATTCATTCTAGGTCTCGTCACATTTCTTAACATTGTGCTATTGTGCCTCCTGGATTGAACCACACAGGAAAAAAAAATTGCTTTTACCAAATTAACCCTAAAACAGACCACTCCTACGAAACAGAAAGGCAGGACTGATCGGCGCAGGCCCGGCTGCTACCTGGCTCCTGCGAAGCTCCTTCTGCTTGAGGACCGTCGAGTTGAGTCCCGGTTCTCTCCGTAAATCGAAGAGAGACACTTCCTTAAAGAGACGCCCTGGCAGCTCCAGGACGCCTAGACCGGGATCTCCTGCTTCATTCAGCTGTCCAAGCGGAGAGAGAGAGAGTGAGACCCTCGTAAACGGTGCCTGGAGATTTGGGTAAGAACTGGGACTTCTCCCTGGGCAATAAAGATCCATCTGATCTACTGGCAGCTCCACAAGGGAGAACGTATCTTTACCCCATTGGAGGTAGGAAAATTAAGCCTAAAAAAGTGATGGGTTGAAAGACAATACATGAGATTCAAGCGGAAGCCTGTGTTACTCAAAAACCCCACACTCAGCCATACCTGCTCCCGCTGTCCACGAGGAGTTTATGCGCAGGCTGAAGCCTCTGGCTTGATCTCTTAACAGACTTTGCAACTGAACACAGCTGACTCCCTAGGAGAAGATGCCTAAAAGTCCCCCTGCCAAGCGGGAAAGGCGCAAGGCCTGACCTTGGACCACAGACAGGGCACCCCTTTCAGAAACGCTCTGAAAACTTCAGGTGCAGATTTTAGGCTTGAGAAACAAGTTTTGTTTTGTTTTGTTTTTTAAGTTATTAGATCATGAAACCTTGTTTCAGAACAGCCTTCCTGATTAGACCGACTAGAGGAGCAACAGGGTCAGTCCGGGAAGAACCGTAGCATGGCCAGAGGCTCTGGCCGGGAGACGGGGAGAGGAGCCTTCTCCTGAACAGAGCAGCTCCCTTTGGTTGGGATTCAGAGCAACTCCACACACCAGTGCCTGAGCTCTCCGCACCTCTGGACAGATGGCTCAGGGTTTCAGCGCGGGCACAAGAGCCCTAAAGCCCATCTCGGGGAGCCTCTGTGTGGCTAAGGACCAGACACCTGCCACTCACCTTGCGGAGGACACCGTGCTGCTGGGCGGGAGAGAGCTGTGCCATGTGCTGGGAGACGGTGCTCCTCAGCACCTGCGCGAGGTCCTTGCGGTCCATGCTGTAGAAGGCCCTCGTGCCGACCCCCAGCAGCAGCGCCCCCATCTGGCTGACATTGTAGAAGGACAGCACCTGGCGGGGGACAACCACAAGGGTGAGACTCGGCTCTGGCCTTTCGCCTGTGCACACTCAGGAACCAGCATGGGGGACACGTGAGGGACACAGGGCTGAGCAGAGCGGAGGCTGCGCTCGCAGACCGTTCTGGGCTAAGGTTTCAATAGGAAGCATCCCCAAAGACTCACACGATGTTGGTTTGGTCCCCAGGGGAGCAGTGTTAGAGATGGGGCTTTGGGGGTCAGGGAGGCTCTGACTTCGTCATTGGATTCACCCGTGGATGAGTTCACAGGTCAGTGGGCATATTAGGAGGCGGGACCTGATTCGGTGATGCAGCCGCTGGGGGCGTGACTCAGAGGGTATATTTAGTTCCTGCCCCTTGGGCTCTTTCCTTTCCGCTCTGTTTTCCATCTGCCATGAGGTGAGCAGCTTTCCGCTGCTGTGTTTGTGATGCCCCACCATGAACTTCCGCCTCGGGTTGGGCCCCCAGCCATGAGACCAGCCCACCATGGATGGCATCCTCTAAAATCACGAGCCGAAATCAATCCTCCCTCCTTTAAATTGCTCTCTGGTGTTTGATCTCACAGGAAAAAAACATACTAATACAAGAATTAAATATCAAAACATAGGGCACATGTTAGGGGATCTGCTGGTAGAACCCCTACGTCATTCAAGCCCATAACATAAATATAAAAAATGGTGCCCGTGAGGCCCAGGGGGCCCAGCAGTGTGTGTGTGTGTGTGTGTGTGCATGCGTTTGAACTAACTAAAATGTAAAAATTATTTGTAATGTTTAGATTAATTTCTTCTATGGGAAGAATGCCCATAAAAGTCCATGTTGGTGCTCCTGTTTTTTTAAAAACAAGTCTAAACAGCAGGCAGCACAGGGCTCACCGTCCCACCTCACCACAATTGGTAAGTGCTGAGCAGCCACCCTGAGGGGGAGCACGGGTTCTCAGTTTACCCAGCGCCCCCCCAGCCTTGAGGCAGCCTGAGTTGCTCAGTTCTGTCACCTGACAGGTGTCTGCCATGGAGAAGGCCCCACCCCGACCTATCTCCGTGTAAAAGCTGCGGTTGAAGTAATGAATATAAATCTGATATTTGTGAGTGAATCTGATGAGAGCTGGATATCCTGTCAGAAATTACACTGGCTTCTCTCCTCCCCCTTAGGGCAAAGCTGCTAGATGGTTTTCCATATAATCAAGGACACAACTTGGTCCTACACAGAGACAGCTGAGTGGTGTCATTCAGTTATTCTCTGAAGAAGGAGTATTCTTTTATTGGTTCCCCCAAAATGCAAGACCTTCAGAGCGCTTAGCTTCTGAGTCCAAGTGTTCTCATCCCAGTAGAAATAACTGGACACTGGAGAAGAGACAAACTACTTTTTCCAGGGCTCTTAGGGACCAAAACAGTCTCCCTCAGCTGTAAATCCACAGAAAAATTTCAGTGTGGATCTGTGGGGCCCCAGTCAAGGTCCCGTAAGGTGAGAGGGCTTCAAGGCTTTCAAAGTGAAGTCACCATAAGGCCATAAAGAACAAGACACATGGACCAGCCTCGGCCTCCGGTCAAAAGCAGCCAGCAGGCGGGTGGACAGTGGCCCAGATGCCAGGGCAGAGACAGCAGGGCAGCTCAGCAAGCAGACTGGCATTCATTCTCAGCATTGTCCTTCTACATGTCCTTGACAATTCCCTCACATGCCCTGTGCCTCACAGAAACTGCCTGAACATGAAGGCTGTAACACTACTGACCTGGGGGGTGGGGGGATGAAATGATCAATTCACTTAGAACAGAAGCAGGCACACATTAAGCGCTCAATACATATGTGTTTCCATCTGTATGCAATGTATCAATGATCCTAACTGTCCCACTAACCTGTTTCAAACTCTGCTTCATTGTTTGTTTACTTCTTTCTCTTTAAAATAAACAATAGACTTCTGGGAAGATGGCGACCGGGTAGGCAGCAGAGAGAGAACCTCCCAGAGGATTACCACCCAAACAATGAAATATAACAATATGAAGACAGAAATAAGGACTTCCGGGAAGAAGATGACCAGCCGAGAGAGCGAGTGTGGAGGGAAGAACGGCTTCAGCTCCTGAACCCGACAGAGAACGCGCTACTGGGACAAACTGCACCA
>PVLD010032937.1:0-14146 GCA_004027595.1 Dinomys branickii
ACATATTGTTATCTTCGAAGTGTGTGTTCAGGCTAACACATACAGATATACACTATTAATCTAATATCCTGTCTTCGATTATTGCTTAGCATTAAGTGATATAATACAATAGTAGAACCATGTTAGCCCTCCTGCACATATGTATATTCATATATATTCCTCTATACATACATACATACATTTTTGTCTTTTTCTTTTAATGAAGACAATATTATCCTGATACCAAAACCAGAAAAAAGAAGTATAAAACGAATGACAAAAGACCTACAGATTCATCATGTATACAGAGGTAAGATGCGAACATTCTTAACAAAATGATAGTAACTAGAATTCACAATAAATACAAATAATTATATGCCATAACTAAGTGGGGTTTGTTCCAGGGAGTAAGGATAGTTTCACATTCAAAAAGAATTCTCTATGGTTTTCCATGTGAACTGGCTAGCAAAGAGCAATTACATGATCAGGTCAATTGATGTAGAGAAGGTGTTTGACAAGCTCAACACCTATTCATGATAAAAACTCTCCGGTACTTATCAGTAGAGGATGCCTTTTAACTTGGTAAAGAATACCTACAAAAGGTCTACAGCAGACCTCATATTTCACAGTGAAAACATGGATACTTTCCTTCTAAAATAAGAAACAAGCTGAGGTGGTCCAATTTCACCACCACGATTCATCATATTATTGGAAATTCTAGCCATAGTACTACAAATAAATCAAGAGCAGGAAATAAAATGCATGTTATTGAAAGGAAAAAAATAAAACTGTTTCTATTTGCAAATGACTCGTATGATTGTTGTGGTTGATACATTGTGTCAACTTGGGGAATCTGGAGGTTTAACTGAGCGATTCAGCAGGAAGCCAGAGTGCTTACTTTGTATACATCCTGAGCCTGTGGAAAAGGAAGGCATGGAGATTGTGTGAGAGCTACACGCCCCCTGGGTGGGGGAAGGAAAGAAGCTGCTTGCAGCCATTCCTCCCTTTTGCTGGTTGTTTTGCTGGGCTCTGCTGCCATGAACAGTTTGCCCTCTGCCATGTGCCACTCTGCCTCAGAACCAGCCAAGTATGGACTGAAACCTCCATGAATTGTAAACTAAATAAATCTTTCCTTCCTTCATTTTGGGCGTTGGATATTTTGTCTCAGCAACGAGAGAAAAGTAACCAAGACAATGATCTACATAGAAAATCTCAAATAATGTATAAAAATCTTCTATAACTGATAGTGAGTTCAGCAGGTTTGCAGGATACAAAATAAAGTACAGTTCTATAGATTAACAATGTGCACATAGACACTGAAATGGAAAGTAAATATTACAGTATTTATAATTGCTTAAAAAAGAAATACTTATGTGTAAATCTAACAAAAGAAATACAGGATTTACAGGTTGAAAACTACAAAATGCCAATGAAAGCCGTCAAAGACTGTCCAAATTGATAGAGACATACCATGTTCATGGATTAGAAGAGTCACTGTAGCAAAGATGTCAGCTTTTCCCAAATTGATATCTTGCTAACACATCTGCTATCAAAATCTCAGGAAGGCTTTTTTGTAGAGATAGGCAGTGTTAGATTTAAATGGAAAGGAAAGGTAAATAGAATAGCTGAAACAATTTTGAAAAATTAGAGTAGAAGAAATACTTCTATTTGGTTACAAAGCTTACTATGTAGTTATAATAATTAAGACAGTATGGTATTGGGGAAGAACTAGTGAAACTGAACAGAGAATCCAGTGAGAGCCCCAGATGGGCATGGCCAACTGAATTTTGACAAAGGTGCAAATGCAACTTAAGAAGAAAGCTAGTCTTTTCAACAAGTTGTACTGAAACAATCCATGGGCAAGAAAATATACCTCAGCCTAAACTTACTCAAAATTAACTCAAAATGGATTATAAAATGTACAACTATAAGACTCTCAGAATACAACATATGGGAAAACCTTCAGAACCTAGCACTTGGTGTAGAATTCTTAGGCAAGTCACTGAAAGCCTATTCCAGAAAAATTAATACATTGAACTTCACCAAAATTAACTTTGCTCTGTGAAAGATTCTGTTAAGAAGATGAAAGGTCAGCTGCAGGTTGGAAGAAAACATTTGTACTTGGCAAAGGTCTAGAATATGTAAAGTACTCTCAACACTTAACAGCGAAAACTTAGAAAATGTACAAAGACAGAGCCGCTTCACTGGAGAAGATACATGGATGGAAAACAGACGGGTGGGACAGTGACTGACATCACTAGGTGAAAACAAAGAAACCCAAACCCCGAACAAGCCAAAATAACAGCAAAGCATCACGACATGCCATAGAGTGGGTGTGTAGTTCCCCCCCAAAGCCCAGCCTTGGTGCCACAGAGAAGTGATGGGGCATCTGAGAAGTGGGACTGTGGGGAGGAAAATGAAGTCACTGGAGGTGTCGCCCTGGAGACACTGGGACCCCAGCCCTTGCTCTTTGCTTTCTGGCCACCATGGAGTGAGAAGTACTATTCTGCCAGGAATTTCTGCTGTGGTATACTGTCCCCCAAGGGCCCAAAGCAACAGGGTCAAGCAACCAAGTACACGAACCTCTGAAACCATGAACCAAAATCAGTGTCTCCTGCTCTGATGTTGATTATCTCAGGTATGCTGTATGGTCATGGAAAGCTGACTAGCTGACTAGACAATAGGGAAATGTTACTCAACGTTTACTCAACAACAGAGAAACAGTAGCCTAGAGCATGTTGGTGAGGAAAAGTGATCACTTACACATTGCTATATGAAGTAGTATAGCTATTCTGGGAAATAGTTCAGCAGCTTTTAAAATTTTAAATAAAACTAAACATGTACTCACCATACTTACCTCAGAGAAATGATAACTTAGCTCTGCACAAAAACCTGTACATCATGGTTCATACTAGCTTTGGTTGTAATAGCCAGATACTGGGAACAACCATGATAGTCCCCATTAGGAAACTATGACAGACCATACAATGAAATGGACTATTTTACCCAGAATAACTTGGGTGGATCTCCTGGGAATTATGCTGAGAAAAAGCCAACCTTGAAAGGTCATATGCTATATGATTCCGTTTATATAACATTCTCAAATGTCAAAATTACATGGCTTGTATTCGTTTTCCCAGGCTGCTATAATAAATTATCACAAAGTTGATGAACAAAACAAAAAAATATATTCCCTCATTTTGGAGCCAGAGTCTGAAACCGAGCTGTCCACGGGGCTGAGGCTGCAGTGGAACTGCGCCGTGCCCCTCTCCAAGCTGCCACAGCCCTCTGTGTCCTGGACGCATCGCTGCAGCCTCTGCCCACTTCTCTCTGTTGCCTTCTCTTTTTTGAGTGTTTGCACCTCACATGCTCCTCTGCCTGCCTCTCGCAGTCATTGGACCCACCTTGATTTCGGGATGATCTCCTCTTGAGATGCTGAGCATCCGTAGTGTTGGAAAGACCTTGACAATGCTGTGAGTGAGGTACACGGTTTGTCCTCTGAAACCCATGTTGAAATCTGGTTGCCGTTATGGATGTTGATTGGGGCCGTCCTGTGATGAGATTCTGGAGGGAGCGGGCTCCCACCCCTGGGAGAGGAGGTGAGCAAGCGAGGCAACCCCTCTGGCCCTGTCTCTCTCCTGCACTTACCTTTCCTTCTGCTTCTTGCCACGAGGTGAAGCAGCAACACGAAGCCCTTAGCACACAGGGCGACCCAGGCTTGGACTTCGCCGCCTCCAGAACTGTGAGCCCAAATAAATCTTTCTTCTTTAAGAGCTGTCCATTCCCTCCCTGGGCATGGTAGTACACATACAACCTGTAATCCAAGCTCTTAGGGAGGCTGAGGCAGGAGGACCACAAGTTCAAGTTACCTGTGTGACTTAGTGAAATCCTGTCTCAAAATGAAAAAATAAAAAGAACTGGGGGTGTAGCTCAGAGGCAGAGTGCCTGTGGGTTCAATCTCCAGGACCAAAAGACATTATCCATTCCCTGGTATTTTAGTTCTTTGTTTCAGAAACCAGACTAATACCATACATAAAGTTGTATTTGCAGATCCTAAGGGTTAGGAGCTGGGCACATCCTGCTGGAGGCCACCAGTGAACTCTCCAAGAAAATGAAGACCAGATCAGTGGTTGCCAGGGTTTAGGAGCAGTGGGGAGGGGGTGGTGGGAGTCTACTGAGAGAGTAGCTTCAAAGGCGACCTCTGTGGTGTTGGGGTCTTGAATCTTAATTTCTGTGGTGTTTGTGTGGATCCACACTGTGGTAAACAGACGCACACAGTGCCAATGTCATTTAGCTGCTTTTGGTTATGTAAAATGTGATCACAGAGAAAGTGACCAAGGGGCCAAGGGTACGTGTGGGTCTTTCTATACTACCATTACAGCTTCTGCCAGGCACGGTGATGCACCTGTAGTCCAAGCTACCCGGGAGGCTGAGGTGGGAGGACTGCTTGAGTCCAGGAGTTCTGGGCTGCAGTGTACTATGCCAGTCGGGTGTCCACACTAAGTTCAGCATCAATATAGTGACCTCCCGGGAGCGGGGGACCAACAGGTTGCCTAAGGAGGGGTGAACCGGCCCAGGTCAGAAATGGAGCAGGTCAAAACTCCAATGCTGATTACAACTTCTGTGAATATAATTGTTTCAAAATAAAATGTTTAGCAAGGCCCTTCATGGTGTGCATGCGCAGAGCCAAACATAAAGGCAAGAGACAGATGGCAAACTGGGAAGAAATAATCCTAATTGCACGAAGGGATAACCTCGCTGACAGTGGAGCTGGGAGTGGCCAGCACTTTCCTCCTCCATACCCCACACGCTTCGTCTATCGGGGTGGAGTCTGTGCTCTGCTCCTGGACTTGGGTTGGCCTTGGGACTTACTGTGCGAAGGAGGAGCGAAGTGGAACTTGCGGGAGTGAAGTTCCACTTCAGAATCCAGACACTAAGCAGATTGGAAGCAGCCACTGAGCAGTCCCTGCTAGTGGCAAGTGGAGTGGAAGGATCATGCAGCTGAGCCGTCCAACCCCTAAAATCCTGAAGAATCCTAAATTATTGTTGCTGGAAGCCACTGTGTGTTGAGGCAGCTTGTCATACAACAATGGATGTTGTAAACTGAGATTTTACATTTGTAGGTGTTATGGTTTGGATGCTAAACAGCTCCCAAAGGCACTGTATTCATGTCCTGGTCCTCACTGACAGTGCCACTGGGGGGCGGTGGACCCTTCAGGGCCTAGTGGAAGGAAGGTTATTGGGGTGTGCCCTCTAAGGGGATATTGGGTCTGTTCTCCTTCTCTTTCTCTCGCCCTCTCTCTGTTTGCTTCCTGACTGCTGAGAGGTGAGCAGCTTTCCTCTGATACTGGCTTCTGCCGTAATTTGCTGCCAAGTGACCATGGACTGAGACTTCTGAAATCATGAACTAAAATAAATCTTTCCCACTTTTAATTTGTTCATCTCAGATATGTTGTCACAGTGATGCACAGACAACTAATACAGTGAGAAACTAAGAACTTAATAAAAAATTGGGCAAAAGAAAGAAGCAGACAGTCCTCAGAGAAGGAAATGCAAATAATCCTCAAACTTCAAGAGCTGCACAACCTCAGCCATATTAAAAGAAATGCAAATGAAACTGCCCTGAAGCACAATCTCTCACAAATCAGATTGGCAAAAGTCCAGCATTTGAAAATGTGTAGTCGGTGTGACTGTGAGGAAGTAGGTTTGATTGTGGAGAATGCAAAATTGTACATTCCTGATGGCGAGTGGTTTGGCGTTGCTTATTTTAAAAATGCATTTATACTTTGACCCAGCAATTCCACCTCTGGAAATCTATTCTACAGATAGAGATTCACAAATATTAAATGACCTGTGAACAAGACTTTACACCACAGCGTTGTTTGTAATAGCAACAGCTTGGCAACCAGCCAAGGGCCTGTCAATAGGGAGCTGATTAAATAAACATGAGCCAGAAACACAAGGCAGAATGAAGACACACTGTAGGATATAGTAAGTAAAAAAGGAAGGCAGAATCCTGTGTAAATTGTGGTACTTTTCTGCAAAGAAAGGATAGAAAACAGGAAGAAATATATTTGCATTCCCTTGTATTTGCATAAAGAAACACAAAATAGAAAACTAATAAAGTGGTCATCTATGAAGGGGGGGAAGATGGGGCTCCGTGGGAGTTATAGGTCTCTTTGTATATTTTTCCCATGTAAACGTACAGCATATTGAAAACCGGTCTCAAATGGTAAAGGGGAAAGACAAGTGAGTGACTCTTCATATTTCTTTTAAAGATGCTGAAAAAGGCCTCAAGTTAAATAGTGCTTATGGTTGCACAACTCTGTGAATATACTAGGAACTGCTGAACTGTATACTTTAAGTGGGTGAATTTTATGGTACGTGAAACATTTCTCAATAAAGCTATAAAAAAGAAATAAGACAAATATACACCCCAAAACTTGTATAAACTCCAGGCACAGTAGTTTAAAAGGGCATGAAGTTAAGATAAATAAATGAACCTGATGCTGGCAAAAAATATTTTAAGGAGGGTGGAGGGGAAAGGGAGAAAAAAAGAAGTGAGATATTATGTACATGTACCAATTCCCTACAATGAATATTATCACTATGCACCGAAAACATGTACTAATAAAATTTTTTAAAAATCCAAAAAAATGAGGTAGTAAAAAATAATATGGGTGATTTGGTGCCCATAAATTCTAAACATTAAAAAAAATACAATTAATAAAAGTTGGCTCAAGGATAAACAGATACCTGAGTGAACAGTCCAATAATTAAAGAAATTCAATCATGAATAAAAAGCCTTTCCTAAAGAAAACTTAGAACATAGACTGAGGTAAATTTAAAACATCTTCGGGGCTGGGGGTAT
Organism: Dinomys branickii; assembly: GCA_004027595.1. Lineage (NCBI taxonomy): Eukaryota > Metazoa > Chordata > Mammalia > Rodentia > Dinomyidae > Dinomys > Dinomys branickii. The sequence continues at coordinate 6,851 of PVLD010032937.1, forward strand.
AGCTTGGTGGTAGGACGTACCCTTAGCCTGTGTTATGGTTTGTATCTAGATGTCTCCCTCAGACCCTCATGTGCTCATAGGTGGGACTTCTGTGAGGTGATTAGATCGTGGGAATGTGATGCTCATCAGTGGGTTAGTCTGCTGATGGGTTTATATCTAAGTGCTTTGGGAGAGGAAGCCTGGCTGGAAGAGGTGGGTCACTGTGGGCGTGGCCTAGAAGGGTTTGTCTCCCTCTTCCTCCCGTGATCCCTCTGACTCCCATCACCAAGCCACAAGCTGTTTCCTCTCTGTATGCCACATTACCCTGTAGCCAGCTGTCTATGGACTGAAATCTCTACGAACTGTGAGGTAAAATAAAGCTTTTCTCCTCAGAGTTGTGAGTGTTGGGTATTTTGTCCCAGGAATGAGGAAGTAAATAAGACAGCATGTGCTGAAAGAAAAAATGTTTCAGCCCTATACATAAAGTCTTCTGTAAAAAAGAAGACATATTCTTCAATTCATTTTATAATATCATAATAACCTAGATGCTAAATCTGGACAAGAAATAAGGACAGAAGTAAATTGCAGGCCAACTCCTCAAAAACAAAGGACAAACACTACCTAAGTAAAATGTTAACAAACTGAAGTCAGATAATATGCATAAAAATACAACAGTTCATGTCATCTGTTGTGTTAGCCTTCCATTGCCTTGGTAAAATACTTGAGTGAAGCAATTTTGAACAAGGAGAGGTTTATTTATTTATTTATTTGTTTATTTATATTTTTTGGTACCAGGAATCAAACTTACGGCCTTGCACTTGCTGTGTGGGCGCTGTGCTGCTGAGCTATATCCTTGGCCCAGAGAGGTTTATTTTGGCTCAGTTTAAGTCCATGGTCACCTGACCCCGTTGCTTTGGGGCCTGAGGTGATGCAGTCCATCTTGGTAGGGAGTGTGTGATGGACAAAGTTGCCTGTGGTGGCCAGGAAGGAGAGAGTGAGCAAGCCAGAGAGGTTGGAGAAAAAATACCTTCTTCGAGGGCACATCCCAGGGCCTACTTTCTTCAACTCGCCCTACCTCCTAAAGTCTCCACTGTCTTCCAGTAGCACCATGAGATGGGCACTAAGACACAACCCAAGGGCCTCTGGGAGCCAGTCCAGACCTCAGCTGTTAGTGTTGTTATGTCCCAGAGGTGCAAGGGGATTTCACACTTGAAAGGCCCCCATAGAATTCAGCGCATACTATGGTTTGCAGATGGTCTGCCCATACTGAAACTCATGTTGAACACTGATTCCCCATGGAACATTCTTGAGGTGGCTGGGCCTTTAAGAGGCACTGGGTCAGAGAGTGTAGCCCACACTGTTTCTTGCTATCCTTCTGGGGATGAATTCTCACTCTGAGGGGCTGGATCAGTTGTGTGAATGTGGGTTGCTATTAGGTGAGTGCAGCCTCCCTGGGTCTCTCCTGTTTCTCTCCCGCCATGTGGCTGATCTTCCCCTCTTGTCTGCTTGCTCATCTGCTTTGCTGTCACAGGGCAGATTCTGCTGCTGTGCCCTTGAACTTCTAGAGCTGTGAGACAAGATAAACTTCTTTCCTTCATAGACCACTACCCTCAGGTATTTGCCTATTGCCATGGAAAATGGACTAAGAAAATAGCAGATGACTTTCTCAATAGATGCAGAAGAATAATTTGATAAGATTCCAGAGCCTACTCATGCTTTTAGAAAAAGAAGCTACACTTTCAGAGAATTAAGAATACAAGAGGATGCACCCTAAAAATGTATTGCAAACATTACACATGACAGTGAATGCTAGAATAGTCCTTAGCCAGTCAGAGTTACAATCAAATGCCCAGTGTGCTCTTCCATTTGATACTGTCCCGGTCAGGGAGGTCTGCACAGTGCCGACACAGAAGGAATGGAAATTTGCTGCATAATGATTGATAAAAGGACACCGAGTTGTAACTGCTGCCTAATGAGATGATTGTATAAACAGAGCATTCCTAAATTCACTGAGATAACTAGAATTAATAAGGTAGTTCAGCAAGTTGCTTGATATATGATCAATAAATAAAAATCAATGGCCTTTCTTTGCTCCAAACAAAACATTAGAAAAAATCAATTCACCAAAAGAAAAAAAAAATGGGGTGCCTAACAATGAAGCCAGCAGATATTTTACAAAGGATTTCTAAGGCCACAGTTCCATTGACCTTGAATCCTACTCAAACACGGCAGCTGAAGGAGGGGAAGATGGGACTGGGGTTGGCATCTTAGATCTGTGCCATGGCTTCTGTCATGGGTGCCCCGTATTAGGCTCCAGCTGTTCAGAATATGGTAGTAGTTCCTTTGTGCAAAAGGGAAGGGGAGCTAGAGATGGAGGGAGATAGGAGGATGGGGCAAGGGCTGAAAAAGAATTGAAATGTGTACATGCATGCACCGACTCCCTACAATGAATGTGATCATTACTGTCTTGGTTATTGTTCTCTCATTGCTGGGACAAAATACCTGATGCCCAAAATGAAGAAAGGAAAGGTTTATTTAGCTCACAGTTTGTGCAGGTTTCAGTCCATACTTGGCTGGCTCCAAGGCAGAGTGGCACATGACAGAGGGCAGCAGTTCATGGCAGCAGAAGACAGCAAAAGCAACAAGAGCAAAAGGAAGGTGCAGCAGAGAGCAGCCTCTTTCCCTCCCTTACATTGTATGAGGCCACTGCCCCAGGGAGGGTGTAGCACTCACACCTCTAATCCCAGCATTGGACCATGGACCAATCATGAACTCTAGAAGCCCGCCCCATGACTGTATGAAGCTTTGGGGGGACATCCAGACACAAACCATAACAATTACATAGTGCAAACGTATACTAATAAAAATACAGAAAAAGAGAATATTGCAGTCATCCCTTTGTATGTGAGAGGGATATATTCTAAGACGCCCAGCAGTTGCCTAAAGCTGGGAATAGAACTGAGCTCTACATAGACCACGCTTTTCCCTGAATGTGCATAACTATGTAAAGTTTATGTTGGGAGCCACTGAAGCTGGAAAATAGTTACACATGCAGGATGAAGCCAGTCTAAGAACACAGGAGCTCCTTGGAGCTAACCAGCCATTGTAACTTTGTTAACTGGTTGCTGGGCAGGGAGGTAGAAATTAACCAACCTCTCTGGAGGCTATAAATAAATGCTCTACTGTTTTGGGGTGTTCCTCCTGCTCATCGGGCAAGAGGTGACTCTGCCTGACCCCAGCTCTCTCTTGTCTTTATTTTCTAAATCCTCTTGCTGTTTTCTCCCAGGGACCACTGAGAGACCACTGACTCCCACAAGTTTAGTTTATAAATTGAGAATAGTAATAAATAATAATAAATATAACAATAGAACAATATATAATAATAAAAATTATGTGCATGTGGTCTTTCTTTGCATTAGGACAAACCAGGCATGATGGCATACCCTTGTAATCCCAGCTACTTGAGAAGCTGAAACAAAAGGATCACAAGTTTAAGGCCAGCCTGGGTAACTTAACAAGAGCCTGTCTCAAAATAAAATGAAAAGGGCTGGGGATGTAGATCAGTGGTAGAGCACTAGCATATGGGAGGTCCTGAATTCAACTCCCAGTATTTTGAAAAAAAGAGTCGAGACAAATATTAATATTTTTTCAACCCCAGCTGATAGTACGTAACTTTGCAGAAAGCAAAACTGAGGATAAGTGGGGGGGGGGTTGCCATAAATAGATGATGTAGGACTCTCCCCAGCAGTGATGCCTGATTAGGCCCCTTTCTGTCTCCCCTGCAAGTGTCTCTGGTCACAGCTGGCCCTGGTTACCTAACAGTGAGCATCAGCTGCACTGTAGAGGGAGGGATGATGGGTGCAAGCAGCTGGCTTGAGATGCCCCCACCATCTTTCTAAGATGAATTGTCCTTTACAAATAGGTAATACTGTGGTCTGATCTTGTGTCCCAAACGCACGTGTTGAAGCCTAGTCGCCAACATGACAGTGTCAGGTGGCGTTTTGGGAGGTGATTGGTGACCACAGAGCCCGCACAGATGGAATTACTGCTTTTACAAACAGGCCCAGAGCTGCTGGGAATCCACCACTCACCCTGTGCAGACAGCTGAGACAGCACGTTCTGTGGACCAGAAAGTGCACTCCTGCCAGACGTGAATCTTGACCCTGGACTTCTCAGCCTCCAGAACCCTGAGAAAGCCTTTTCTGTTGTTTCCCAGCTACCTGTCTGTGGGCTTCCGTTACAGCAGCCCAAGCCAACTAACAAAACGAAACAAAACAAAACAAAACAAAACAAGGGGGCCGGTGACCGAGGGGACTCAGTGGCACAGAGTTGGAGCAGCTTGAGCTGGATGGATTAGCACCATCTCTGTGCCTAACTCTTAGAGCATCTCTCTCCTTTGCGGTTGCCTCCTGCCCCATCAGCAGGCCTACATTTGCTCTTCCCTTTGACCTCTGATCCCTTCTCCTGCAAGACTTTTGTTCTCTAGTAGTCTCCCAGCAGAAGCAATAAGAATAAAGACTGTGTTTCCTTGGCAAGCTTCCCCACCTGAGAGGATCCCCTTGCTCTGCACTTCCCCACCCTGTGCCATCCGTGGGTCTGGGCTTAGTGTGGTGGGGAGATCCATGGTGGGTTTTCCAGACCACCAGGGCCGTGAGTTCTCTTACCTTACGACTCCACCTCACCACTACCAGTGGACTGTGCCTCCTCTGCTTTGCACAGAAACAGGGTGGTCTGTCAGAGCTCAGGGACACTGGTGGGGAAGCCCCAGGGAGGAGCTGGGTGATCTCCCTCGGCTGGTGGTTGCAGGTGAAGGAGATGCCATGAGGAGTGCTGTCTTGGGCTAGGGCAGTGGTGTGTGAATTTGCAGCATGCATGCTGCAGTAGGCTGTTTGTATCCATGAAAGCTCTAAAAGGTTTGCCATCTGTCTTGGTTACTTTTCTCTCATTGCTGAGACAAAATACCTAATGCCCAAAATTAAGGAAGGAAAAGTTTATTCAGCTTACAGTTTGTGGAGGCTTCAGTTTATAATCAGCTGGCTCCAAGGCAGGGTGGCAGGGCACAGCGGTGGCACAAGACAGCAGAGGCAGCAAGAGCAAAAGGCAGAGGGAGAACAAGTCTCTTTTCCTCCCTTATATTGTATATCAGCTATCTGCCCACACCCACACCATCTCTCTGCCTTTCTCTTCTGCAAGCTGAGGATGTTCACAAAGTAAGGACCCTAGTTCCTGGCTGAATCACTTTAAAATTTAAAGTTGAACTTATAAACTTCTCAAGTTGACACAATGAACAACATCCTAGAGCAGAAAGGGTGTGTCCTTTTCATCCCAGGATGTAGAATGCTGAGTTCTTAGTTAAGCTTCTAGACTCCTCAGATTGACACACTGCATCAACCATAACACCATCATTGGTCTAGGGGCAGAGGTGGATGTCTTTGTCCACTTTCTGTTGTTATAATGGAATACTGGAGAGAAGGTAGTTCATATAGAAAAAAAGGTTTATTTTGGTCTATGGTTCTGGAGGTAGAAGGTACTTGTGTCCGTTTGGCTTCTGTTCACCTTGACCAGCTTTGATTAATTCACGGTGGAAACAGAAGGACAAGTGGGTGTGTGGGGAAAAGAGAGAAGGGGCCAAACTGCCTCCGTAGCTAACCCATTTCTGTCAGAAATACATTAATCCATCTATGAGGGGTCTGCTGCTGTGGTCCGCAGACCTCCTCTATTGGACCCTGCCTCCCAATGCAGCTGCACTGAGGAATTAAACCTCAGCATGGGTTTGGGTGGGGACAAACCATATCTAAACCATGGCATTGGGAAGGGGCAATGGGAGTGACAGCTGCTCCTACAAAACTATGTAAAGGGAGGAGGGTGGGGACCTACACTTTAGACACCTTGAAAGCCCCTGTTATGGTTGATACATTGTGTCAACTTGGGGAGTCTAGAGGTTTGGTTGAGTGACTCAGAAGGAAGCCAGGGTGCTTACTTTGTATACATCCTGAACCTGTGGAAGATGAGGGTGTGGAGATTGTGTGAGAGCTACGTGGGTGGGAATAGCCTGTTTATAATGTAAGGGAAGGAAACAGGCTGCTTGCCTACTATTGCTCCCTCTTGCTGGTTGTTTTTGCTGCGCTCTGCCGCCATGAACGTTTGCCCTCTGCCATGTGCCCCTCTGCCTCAGAACCAGGCAAGTATGGACTGAAACCTCCACAAACTGTAAGCTAAATAAACCTTTCCTTCCTTCATTTTGGGTGCTGGGTATTTTGTCTTGGCAACGAAGGAAAAGTAACCAAGACAGCCTCTTAGGCCAGGAATACATGGCATGGGTCACCACAAACAGGTGTACTATTAGGCTTACAGAGTGTCATAGTTTGGGGTTTTTGCAAGAGGAACAATATAATATAGGACACATACTTTATAAGATTATTTATAATAGCCACCCAAAGAGTCATCTACAAAGAGTGTGCAGGAAATCTGTCCGTACACTAAATACCAAAGAATCCAGCCCAGGGCCTGGATCCCATGGAAATGTCCTGCATGAGTCCAACTAAAGACCTAGAGCCCATAACAGTGCCTCCCATGAGTCTACCTGGAGTCCTGGAGCCCATAACAATGTCTCATGCAGGCCTGTTTCATGGATCTGTGCTGGGAAGGTCCAAAGGTCAGTGGTGGAAGCTAGAAAGTCTGTGCCAGTGGGATGAAGGATCTGGGCTAGCAGGCTGAGGGATCTGCACTGAAGCCAGGAAGTGATGTTCTTACTCCTCAAAGTAAGAACCAGAGCTCCCCTGAAAGGTACCACAGTCATCCTCAGAGACATTGAGGTCCCAAGCTCCTCTGATGATGAGGAAAGCTGAGTTCCCATCAGGAAAGCCAACATGACAGGCTTCTCCAGGAGACTGAGTAGTGCATCATCTTCATCCCTGGAGCCAGGAAGTGATGCTCAAAGTGAGGACCAGGGCTCCCCCAAAGTGAACTGAAGCCATTCTCAGTGACAGTAAGGTCTGGAGCTCCTTGGATGAAGAGAATGGTCAAGTTCATTAGGAAAGCCAACATGACAAGCTCCTCTAAGAGAACCAACAGCTCCTTACAGCTCCTACCAGCTCCCAACCAGCCTAATTTCTTCTTCTTCAGGTCTGCCTCTTATGCCACTGGCAACACCCTCAGGTGGGCCTCCCACACCCAGCACCATGCACTGGTTCAGTTCGGCTGGGTGTTGCAAGTTGACCACCAGTGTCAACTCACCACACAGAGCATCCCCATGCTGCCCTGGGGCTCTCTGCTGGGAGGGGGGGGGGGGGGGGGGGGGGGGGGGGGGGGGGGGGG